>WNWK01004038.1:62500-149699 GCA_009830355.1 Cherax destructor
CAAATAAACTGATGTAGGTAACAGCTCTTAGGTTGTAAATAAAGATAGGAATCCTTAACCTAACCTTGTAAAACCCTGTGTAAAAAAAAGGAGGGGGAAGGGATGAGGCGTTGCGGTATGCTTTTCTTAGCTTGTACATGACCAGCTTATTGATGTTGCCATCCCTAATCACCTGCAAATGCTGTTCTTCAAGCTATGTATAAACACTAGCACCTCTGTACTATCGTGTGCAATGCACAGACCTCAATGGCAACAAGCATATCCCATCAACTTTCTGATGAAAAATTTAAATAAAATTCTGCTTCAACATAACTGACATCATGACCTCAGGTGACCTCAATCAGCATCTTATACAAAGGGATTTTGATTAACTTCTTGCAGTGTTTGACATGAGAAACTTAGTTGACTTCTTTACTCACAACCCTGGTCTTCCCTTGAGCCAGTACTGATTGATCTATCTGAAGGCATAGTCCCTTGTCAGCCTCCTTAACTATGTTGGATCATCTGACCACAGGGCTGTGTTTACCACACTGAAGATTCCAACCGAACGAGGTGAAAAATCTACATGCACAACCTGACTGTGGGAAAGAGGAAACTAGCCGGCCTTTTGCTCTGAGCTCGCCGCCTATGATTGGAATACTCTTCTCTAAGGTGATGTCGAACGCCAAGTGAATGCTTCCACTGAACACATTCCTTGCCACCAGTATATGACGAAGCCTTCAGATCAGCCTTGATTCGGCTTTCGTTGTAAAGAGGCTGCTACTGTTAAGTACGAGGCTTGTAGAAGGTATAAGAGGCATCCCATTATCTATAACAGAAACCTGCACTGGCAAGTCTTTTGTCAAATGGAAGAAGTCCAAAAGTGGGTTGTCTCTAGATTGAAGGCTGACAAAAAGAAAGCTGGCGTGAGGTTGAGTGGGCTTCAAAACCTGGTGGTCCTTAGTTAAGGACCGACGATGTTCACCTGATGAAATTATTCCACCCCTAAATCGGTAGGATGGGACCACCTCGACTAGCAGTCAGGATAATGCTGACCTATTTACCAAATATTTTGTTGTCAAGATGAAAGTGTCTGATCTAAAAAGGAAACCTCTTTTGGCTAGCCACAAAAACTGAGTCAAAGTTATCAAGATGAAATGCATCTTGTCCTTAAATCCCTGGAGTAAGACAGGGCAGTGGGCCCAGATAACTGCAGCACCTCTAACGTAATTATCAGCACTGCCTAGCAGTGTAATTGGTCTTCTCCGTGGAAAGAGACAAATGTAGTCCCTATTCACAAAGAGAAGAGTGTAATGGAAATCAACAATTACAGACCAGTGGCACCCTCTCCAACCACCCTCTCCAATCACCCTCTCCAACCACCCTCTTCAACCACCCTCTCCAACCACCCTCTCCAATCACCCTCTCCAACCACCCTCTTCAATCACCCTCTCCAACCACCCTCTTCAATCACCCTCTCCAACCACCCTCTCCAACCTGTCAATCACTGGCAAAATTCTTGAGACAACAATCTCAAAGCAGATGACAGCGTTTGTCGACTGCCACTCGCTTCTTTGTGACCGTCAATATGGCTTCAGAAAAGGTCACTCTGCTGCTGATCTGCTGTTAATCCACTCCACTAGGTGGCATCAGTTACATGATGCATCTAAGATCAGCTGTGTAGCACTGAGTATGGCACTAGGGAATCTTGGTAAAACTGCAAGTATTAGGAGTCGCCATCTCTGCACTATGCCTCCACAGTGATTACCTTCAAGGCAAATCTCTAAAGAGTAGTTCTCAAGACACACAGGCCAGGAGACCTCCCAGCTAGTCAGGAGTCTGCTTCACCAAATATAACGAAAGTAAAGTGGTTCTTTTTTGTCAGTTTATACTTCATTTCATAATATTTTCAATGATTATTGACAAATATGAATTAAAATAGATATAAAACCTATATTTCAATGAAATCTTGCACTGGTTAATATACAGTATGGTTAATTCGTAGGTGGCATAATGATATTTCAAAAATGTTTTCATTCTACAACTTACTTCATCTAGGTATTAAATAATTTACGATGAACCAGAACAAATAAAGTGTCAGTCAAACTAAGAGTAGATTCTCAACTTAAGCTACAACCCAGGTAGCTGTAGGCTGACTAAATACAACTGAAACCATAACTGAACACTGAGAGCACCAACTATAATAGACACTTCCACCTATGTAACAGTCCTCGTTAATCATAAACACAGTTGTACGAAAGAACAGATCTTACAGTACAGATCTTACATGTGACAGTACCGGTCTAACCGGTCTAACATGACCAAGCATTAAGACATCCGGAACGTCAGTACGATAAAAATTATGTGTGGGGAAGATACACTGGCCAGTATGTCAGAAACTGTACAGACATTCCTGCTCAGTGACTAGTTCTGTAGCTCCTGGTATAAGACTAGTTTGTAAGTAAGAGAGACTAGTATGTCAGGAACTATACACAGGCACTTCTCACAAGCCTGCACGTAAAACACTAGACAAAAACCTCCTGCACAGGGACTATCTTTAACGTAACAGAAACCAGTAAGTCGCGAACTGTAAGCAGGCACTCCTGCGAAGGAAACAGCTAGCACGTAACAAAGGCCAGTATGTCACGACTGCATAAAGACCCTCCTGCTCAGGGACTAACTAGCACGTAACATAGGCCATTAATCACGATCTGCAAAAGAACATTCCAACTTAGGGACTAGCCTGCACTTAACAGAGAAGACTAGTATGGCAGGACCTCACCCAGGTACTCTTACTCAAGAAGTGGCTTGTACGTAACTGAGACCAGTATGTCATTGACTAAAGTTCTCAAACTAAACTATCTCCAAAGCCAAAGTGTAAACACCCCATGAAACGAACATCACAGACGATGTGACTCCAGCCGCACTAAATATTACCGACACAACTCCCACAAATCCAACTAATGTCAGAACAGGTGTGTGAGTTGGCTAGTGTTATTGCAGGGAAGCTCTCTGCCATCACAAATATCAGATCTCCACCCCTATGAGTGCATGCTGGCCACCTGCCGGCTATCCAAAGCTCAGCCACAAGCGAAACCATGGCCACTGAGAGACCATCATGAGACCATGATGAGCTGAATTATAAATTCCGTTTACCAACAATATGAATTTATACCAATAATTCTATGACATATCAGGGTAGAAAAAATATGTACGTCAGGACAGCATATAATAATTTTTTTTTTTATTAACACATCGGCCGATTCCCACCAAGGCAGGGTGGCCCGAAAAAGAAAAACTTTCATCATCATTCACTCCATCACCGTCTTGCCAGAGGGGTGCTTTACACTACAGTTATAAAACTGCAACATTAACACCCCTCCTTCAGAGTGCAGACACTGTACTTCCCATCTCCAGGACTCAAGTCCGGCCTGCCGGTTTCCCTGAATCCCTTCATAAATGTTACTTTGCTCACACTCCAACAGCACGTCAAGTATTAAAAACCATTTGTCTCCATTCACTCCTATCAAATACGCTCACACATGCTTGCTGGAAGTCCAAGCCCCTCGCACACAAAACTTCCTTTACCCCCTCCCTCCAACCTTTCCTAGGCCGACCCCTACCCTGCCTTCCCTCCACTACAGATTTATACACTCTCGAAGTTATTCTGTCTCGTTCCATTCTCTCTACATGTCCGAACCACCTCAACAACCCCTCCTCAGCTCTCTGGATAATAGTTTTGGTAATCCCGCACCTCCTCCTAATTTCCAAACTCCGAATTCTCTGCATTATATTCACACCACACATTGACCTCAGACATGACATCTCCACTGCCTCCAGCCTTCTCCTCGTTGCAACATTCATCACCCATGCTTCACACCCATATAAGAGTGTTGGTATAACTATACTCTCATACATTCCCTTCTTTACTTCCATGGACAAAGTTCTCTGTCTCCACAGACTCCGAAGTGCTCCACTCACCCTTTTCCCTCATCAATTCTATGATTCACCTCATCCTTCATAGACCCATCCGCTGACATGTCCACTCCCAAATATCTGAATACATTCACCTCCTCCATACTCTCTCCCTCCAATCTGATAACCAATCTTTCGTCACCTATTCTTTTTGTTATCCTCATCACCTTACTCTTTCCTATATTCACTTTCAATTTTCTTCTTTTACACACCTACCAAATTCATCCACCAACCTCTGCAACTTCTCTTCAGAATCTCCCAAAAGCACAGTGTCATCAGCAAAAACAACTGTGACAACTCCCACTTTGTATTTAATTCTTTATCTTTTAACCCCACACCTCTTGCCAAGACCCTCGCATTCACTTCTCTTACAACCCCATCTATAAATATATTGAACAACCACGGTGACATCACACATCCTTGTCTAAGGCCCACTTTTACTGGGAAATAGTCCCCTTCCCTCCTACACACTCTAACTTGAGCCTCACTATCCTCATAAAAACTCTTCACTGCTTTCAGTAACCTACCTCCTATTCCATACACCTGCAACATCTGCCACATTGCCCCCCTATCCACCCTATCATATGCCTTTTCCAAATCCATAAATGCCACAAAAACCTCTTTACCCTTATCCAAATACTGTTCACCTATATGTTTCACTGTAAACACTTGGTTTACACACCCCCTACCTTTCCTAAAGCCCTCTTGTTCATCTGCTATCCTGCTTTCTGTCTTACTCTTAATTCTTTCAATAATAACTCTACCATACACTTTACCAGGTACACTCAACAGACTTATTCCCCTATAATTTTTGCACTCTCTTTTGTCCCCTTTGCCTTTATACAAAGGAACAATACACGCTCTCTGCCAATCCCTAGGTACCTTACCCTCTTCCATACATTTATTAAATAATAGCACTAACCACTCCAAAACTATATCCCCACCTGCTTTTAACATTTATATCTTTATATCTATGAAGGATGAGGTGAATCATAGAATTGATGAGGGGAAAAGGGTGAGTGGAGCACTTCGGAGTCTGTGGAGACAAAGAACCTTGTCCATGGAAGTAAAGAGGGAATGTATGAGAGTATAGTTATACCAACGCTCTTATATGGGTGTGAAGCATGGGTGATGAATGTTGCAAC
Organism: Cherax destructor; assembly: GCA_009830355.1. NCBI lineage: Eukaryota > Metazoa > Arthropoda > Malacostraca > Decapoda > Parastacidae > Cherax > Cherax destructor. The sequence continues at coordinate 67,600 of WNWK01004038.1, forward strand.
GAGGAGAAGGCTGGAGGCAGTGGAGATGTCATGTCTGAGGTCAATGTGTGGTGTGAATATAATGCAGAGAATTCGGAGTTTGGAAATTAGGGGAGGTGCGGGATTACCAAAACGATTGTCCAGAGAGCTGAGGAGGGGTTGTTGAGGTGGTTTGGACATGTAGAGAGAATGGAACGAGACAGAGTGACTTCGAGAGTGTATAAATCTGTAGTGGAGGGAAGGCGGGGTAGGGGTCGGCCTAGGAAAGGTTGGAGGGAGGGGTAAAGGAAGTTTTGTGTGCGAGGGCTTGGATTTCCAGCAAGCATGTGTGAGCGTATTTGATAGGAGTGAATGGAGGCATATGGTTTTAATACTTGACGTGCTGTTGGAGTGTGAGCAAAGTAACATTTATGAAGGGATTCAGGGAAACCGGCAGGCCGGACTTGAGTTCTGGCAAGACAGTGATGGAGTGAATGATGATGAAAGTTTTTCTTTTTCGGGCCACCCTGCCTTGGTGGGAATCGGCCGATGTGTTAATAAAAAAAAAAAATAATCTTTATCCCATCAATCCCAGCTGCCTTACCCCTTTCATTCTACCCACTGCCTCACGAACTTCCCCACACTCACAACTGGCTCTTCCACACTCCTACAAGATGTTATTCCTCCTTGCCCTATACACGAAATCACAGCTTCCTGTCTTCATCAACATTTAACAACTCCTCAAAATATTCCCTCCATCTTCCGATACCTCTAACTCTCCATTTAATAACTTTCCCCTCCTATTTTTAACTGTCAAATCCATTTGTTCCCTAGGCTTCCTTAACTTATTAATCTCACTCCAAAACTTTTCTTATTTTCAACAAAATTTGTTGATAACATCTCACCCACTCTCTCATTTGCTCTCTTTTTACATTGCTTCACCACTCTCTTAACCTCTCTTTTTCTCTCCATATACTCTTCCCTCCTTACATCACTTCTACTTTGTAAAAACCTCTCATATGCTAACTTTTTCTCCCTTACTACTCTCTTTACATCATCATTCCACCAATCGCTCTTCTTCCCTCCGCACCCACTCGCCTGTATCCACAAACTTCTGCTGAACACTCTAACACTACATTTTTAAATCTACCCCATACATCTTCGACCCCATTGCCTACACTCTCACTAGCCCATCTATCCTCCAATAATTGTTTATATCTTACCCTAACTGCCTCCTCTTTTAGTTTATAAACCTTCACCTCTCTCTTACTTACTGCTTCTATTTTCCTTGTACCCCATCTACCTTTTACTCCCACTGTAGCTATAACTAAAAAGTGATCTGATATATCTGTGGCCCCTCTATAAACATGTACATCCTGAAGTCTACTCAACAGTCTTTTATCCACCAATACATAGTCCAACAAACTACTGTCATTACGCCCTACATCATATCTTGTATACTTATTTATCCTCTTTTTCTTAAAATATGTATTACCTATAACTAAACCCCTTTCTATACAAAGTTCAATCAAAGGGCTCCCATTATCATTTACACCTGGCACCCCAAACTTACCTACCACACCCTCTCTACATGTTTCTCCTACTTTAGCATTTAGGTCCCCTACCACAATTACTCTCTCACTTGGTTCAAAAGTTCCTATACATTCGCTTAACATCTCCCAAAATCTCTCTCTCCTCTACACTCCTCTCTTCTCCAGGTGCATACACTCTTATTATGACCCACTTTTCGCATCCGACCCTTATTTTAATCCACATAATCCTTGAATTTACACATTTATATTCCCTCTTCTCCTTCCATAACTGATCCTTCAACATTATTGCTACCCTTCCTTAGCTCTAACTCTCTCAGATACTCCTGACTTAATCCCATTTATTTCTCCCCACTGAAACTCGCCTACCCCCTTCAGCTTTGTTTCGCTTAGGGCCAGGACATCCAACTTCTTTTCATTCATAACATCAGCAATCATCTCTTTCTTATCATCCGCACTACATCCACGCACATTCAAACAACCCAGTTTTATAAAGTTTTTCTTCTTCTCTTTTTTAGTAAATGTGTACAGGAGAAAGGGTTACTAGCCTATTGCTCCCGGCATTTTAGTCGCCTCATACGACACGCATGGCTTACGGAGGAAAGATTCTTTTCCACTTCCCCATGGACAATAGAGAAAATAACAAGAACAAGAGCTATTAAGAAAAAGAAGAAAAACCTAGATGTGTGTATGTATATATATGCATGTGTATGCCAGTGTAGTGTGACCTAAAGTGTAAGTAGAAGTAGCTAGATATACCTGTTATCCAGCGTGTTTATGAGACAGAAAAAGACACCAGCAATCCTACCATCATGTAAAACAGTTTCAGGTTTCTGTTTCACAGTCACCTGGCAGGACGGTAGTACCTCCCTGGGTGGTTGCTGTCTACCAACCTACTACCTACTATAATAATGATGTATAATAATGTGTTGATGTAAGTAATAATAACCACTCAACACCACAGTACAAGACCACCACTCAACACCACAGTACAAGACCACCACTCAACACCACAGTACAAGACCACCACTCAACACCACAGTACAAGACCACCACTCAACACTACAGTACAAGACCACTCAACACCACAGTACAAGACCACTCAACACTACAATAAAAGACCACCACTCAACACTACACCACTGAAAACTATTGTACAACACCACCATACACTACAACACCACCATACACTACAACACCACCATACACTACAACACCACCATACACTACAACACCACCATACACTACAACACCACCATACACTACAACACCACCATACACTACAACACCACCATACACTACTATACAACATCACCAAATTTGCTGATGACACCAAAATAGGCCGTCCAATTCATTCTACTGAGGACATTAGATCACTCCAGGATGATTTGAATAGACTGATGCAGTGGTCGGAGAAGTGGCAGATGCAGTTTAATGTAGACAAATGCAAAGTTCTAAATGTTTGGCAGGACAATAACCATGCCACATATAAACTGAATAGTGTAGATCTTATTACTTGTGATTGCGAGAAGGATTTAGGAGTTCTGGTTAGTAGTAATCTGAAACGAAGACAACAGTGCATAAGTGTTCGCAATAAAGCTAACAGAATCCTTGGCTTCATATCAAGAAGCATAAATAATAGAAGTCCTCAGGTTGTTCTTCAACTCTATATATCTTTGGTTAGGCCTCATTTAGATTATGCTGCACAGTTCTGGTCACCGTATTACAGAATGGATATAAATGCACTGGAAAACGTACAGAGGAGGATGACAAAGTTGATCCCATGTATCAGAAATCTTCCCTATGAGAATAGACTAAGGGCCTTGAATCTGCACTCTCTAGAAAGGCGTAGAATTAGGGGGGATATGATTGAAGTGTATATATGGAAAACAGGAATAAATAAAGGGTATGTAAATAGCATGCTGGAAATATCCAGCCAAGACAGGACTCGCAGCAATGGTTTCAAGTTGGAAAAGTTCAGATTCAGGAAGGATATAGGAAAGCACTGGTTTGGTAATAGAGTTGTGGATGAGTGGAACAAACTTCCGAGTACCGTCATAGATGCTAAGACGTTGTGTAGTTTTAAAAATAGGTTAGATAAATACATGAGTGGGTGTAGGTGGGTGTGAGTTGGACCTGACTAGCTTGTGCTACTAGGTCAGATGCCGTGCTAATTCCTTAAGTGGAAGTGACCTGACTACCTGGAGTTTATCTAGAGAGGGTTAACTCCAGGTGGTCGGGCCTAAGCCGGGGAGTGATGGGCTTGCCTCGCATGGGTCAGTAGGCCTGCTGCAGTGTTCCTTTTTTCTTATGTTCTTATATAACAACACCACTATATAAGAACACCACTATATAACAACACCACTGAAAACAAATGTGCAACACCACCATTGAACACTACACCACCATTCATCACTACTACGAAACACCGCCACTGAACACTACACCACCATTCATCACTACTACGAAACACCGCCATTGAAAACTACACCGCCATTCATCACTACTACGAAACACCGCCATTGAACACACCACCACTATTCATCATTACTACGAAACACCGCCATTGAACACTACTGTACAATACTATCAATACGACATTTATTTTTGCAAATATACAGGGTCTAAGGCCATCAACAAACAACCAAATGGACTGCTCACAGCATCAAATGCAATGTTTGCGGCTTTCACAGAGACCTACATAAAGGATCACTTTGACAACGAAATATGGATCTCAGGTTATAACATATTCAGATGCGATAGAGCTGTCCTGTATGTTACAGCATCACTTATCTGCTCTGAATTACTAAACACCTCTAACGATGTAGTTGAAATTTTGGCATTAAAGACTGAAAACCAAAACCTGGTCATTGTGGTAGTGTACAAGCCTCCTGATGCAACTTCTCAACAGTTCCAGGAACAGCTTTTGAAAATTGATCGTTGTCTGGAAAAATCTCCCAACTCTTACCCCAAACATCTTGCTGCTGGGCGATTTCATCTTAAAACACCTAAAATGGAGGAATATAGCAAATAATGCATTAGCAGAGATAACCCCAGAAGGCAGATCAGATGAAAATTCACACACATGTGAGCTATTAAATTTCTGCAGCAAATTCACCTTAAACCAGCAAATAGTGGAGCCAACAAGACTGGAAAATACACTGGACCTTATCGTCACTAATAATGATCTGATACGAAATATAACAGTATCAAAAACAATACACTCAGACCACAACATGACAGAGGTACAGACATGCATGGACAAGGCTCTTGACCAGCATATGCTGATCAGTTATTGGGGTGCCTTCACCTAATTCAACTTCAAAAACAAAACATGCAGTGGGATCGAATCAACTATATCCTAAATGAAACAAGCTGGGACGATATCCTAAACTACACGGATCCGAACCTTTGCCCAGAAAGAATTAACTCTGTGGCACTTGAGGTATGCTTAAGGCCCATTCCTTTAAAAAAAAAAAAAGAGATGTAAACTAGAAAGAGAGAGAGACACTCCCTATACAGGTGAAGGCGAAGAATCACAGAGCTGCTGAAAAGGGCCAGTATATACGAAATACGAAAGGAGGCAGTGGTCGGACGAATAGCAAATATCTAACTTAAGTTTCAGGAATCATGCAGGAGACACGAAACTCAGGAAGTACCGAAAACCACAAATGAAATTGAAAGAAGCCTAAAATACTTCTTTTCTTATGCAAAATCTAGGACAAAAACAACATCCAGTATTGGACGTTGTTTTTTCTCGGACAAGATGGGACTTACACATCTGACAGCAAAGAAATGAGTGAGATACTGAAATCTCAATATGACTTACCCTTTAGTGTGCCGTTAACCAGACTAAGAGTCGATAATATAAAAAAAAAAATATGACCGAGAGTCAAAATTTGGCTAATTCAAAAATCTCTCATATCATCATAACACAACAAGACTTTGAAAAAGCAGTAAATGACATGCCCATGCACTCTGCCCCAGGCCCAGACTCGTGGCACTCCATTTTCATCAAGAACAACAAGAAGCCCCTTTTAAGTGCCTTTATCATTTTATTAGGAGAGAGCATGAACACAGGGGTTATCCCACAGTCACTAAAAACAACAGATTCCACAAAGGTGGTAGTAAAGCAAATGCAAAGAATTACAGACAGATAGCACTAACGTCCCACATAAAAATCTTTGAAAGGGCTATAAGAAAGAAGATCGCCATCCACTTAGATACCCATTAGTTACACAACCCAGGGCAGCATGAGTTTAGAACAGGTCGCTTCTGACTGTCCCAACTACTAGACCACTATGACATGGTCTTTGATGCTATGGAGGACAAACACAATGCGGTTGAACACAGTCTTTGAGAAAGCCTTTGACAAGTGCTATCATGGTGTAATAGCACACATAATGCGTGAAAAAGGAATAACAGAAAATGTTGGTAGATGGATCTATAACTTCCTATCAAAATGAACACAAAGAGTATTAGTAAACAGAGTAAAGTCTGAGGCAGCTAGAGTGAAAAACTCTGTTCCACAAGGCACAGTACTCACTCCCACCAGTTCCTCATCCATATCTGACATAGACAGAGATATAAGCCACAGCAACGTGCCTTTCCTTGCAGATGATACCCAAATTTGCATGACATTGTCATACATCGAAGACACCGCAAGTCTCCAAGCGGACATCAACCAAATTTTTAACTGGGCTGCAGAAAACAATGAAGTTGAATGAAGAGAAATTTCAACTACTCCGTTACGGAAAACTCGAGGAAATTAAAACCGATTCGGAGTTTAAAACAATTTTCAACCACACAATAGAGCATAAAACTAATAACTAATGTGAAGGACCTAGGAGTGATAATGTCAGAGGATCTCACTTTCATAGATCACAACAATGTATCTACCACAGCTACTAGGAAAATGATGGGATGGATAATGAGAACCTTCAAAACTAAGAATTCCAAGCCCATGATGATTCTCTTCAGATTCCTTCTTCTCTCTAAGCTGGAATATTGCTGTACACAAAAGGCCCCTTTCAAGACCTGGAGAATGTACAGAGAACTTTCGCGGCACGTATAAGTACGATAAAGCACCTAAATTACTGGGAACAATTGGAGTCCCTTGATTTGTACTCTCTGGAACGCAGGCGAGAAAGGTACATGATAATATACTCTTGGAAAATACTAGAGGGACTAGTCCTAAATCTGCACACGAAAATCACTCCTTACGAAAGGAAAAGACTCTGCAGGCGATGCAACATCCCCTCCATTGAAAAGCAGGGACGCCATGAGTACACTAAGAAAAAACAAAATAAGTGTTAGGGGCCCAAGACTGTTCAGCTTCCTGCCAGCATACAAAGGGGTATTACCAATAGACCCCTGGCTGTCTTCAAGAAAGCGGAGGACAGGCACCTAAAATCGGTACCTGACCAGCCGGACTGTGGTTCGTTCGTCGGCTTGCGTGCCATCAGCAGTAAGAACCTGGTTGATCTGACCGTGATCCACCACAAAGCCTGGTCACATACCAGGCCGCAGGGGCATTGACTCTCGAAACCTACAGGTATACAACTACACCACTGAACACTATTATACAACACCATAATTCAACACTACTGCACAACTCCACCACCCAACACCACTGTGGCATGCTAAAAGTATGTTACATTTTATCGGCGTATATCACCCATATAGGCTCGCTACCGAGCAGCGACCCAGGTGATAAGGGTGTAATGAGTAGGGGCACCATCGTTATGTCAGTACATTGTTTCGAACTGCCAATCACATGGAAAGCCACCAAAGTTGTGAGACGATGTGGTACACTTGTGTTCATCCATGGAAGACTAACCTTCAAGCCTGGTAGCTACGATTCTCACTGTGTTTTATGCTTGCATTTGCTGCGTTGTAAATAGCTGTATATGTTGAACATAGGCTTTGTATATATATATATATATATATATATATATATATATATATATATATAATAGCGCACAAAATGAGTGATAAAGGAATAACAGGAAAGTTGGTAGATGGATCTATAATTTCCTAACAAATAGAACACAAAGAGTAGTAGTCAACAGAGTAAAGTCTGAGACGGCTACGGTGAAAAGGTCTGTTCCACAAGGCATACTCGCCCCCATCTTGTTCCTCATCCTCATATCGGACATAGACAGGGATATAAGCCACAGTACCGTGTCTTCCTTTGCAGATGACACCCGAATCTGCATGACAGTGTCCTTTATTTTAGACACTGCAAGACTCCAGGCGGACATTAACCAAATCTTTAAATGTGCTGCAGAAAACAATATGAAGTTCAATGATGAGAAATTTTAATTACTCCGAAATGGAAAACGGGAGGAGATTAAAATTTCATCGGAATATAAAACAAATTCCAACAACACAATAGAGCGAAAAAGTAATGTCAAAGACCTGGGAGTGATCATGTCAGAGGATCTCACCTTCAAGGACCATAACATTGTATCAATCGCATCTGCTAGAAAAATGACAGGATGGATAATGAACATAAGAACATAAGAATGGAGGAACACTGCAGAAGGCCTACTGGCCCATACAAGGCAAGTCCTTATCAAAACCACCACTACCTAAGAATTTACTCCTGTACTCACGACACTAATCAAACCCAGAACCTTCAAAACCAGGGATGCCAAGCCCATGATGACACTCTTCAGGTCGCTTGTTCTATCTAGACTGGAATATTGCTGCACACTAACAGCACCTTTCAAGGCAGGTGAAATTGCTGACCTAGAAAATGTACAGAGAACCTTCACGGCAAGCATAACTGCGATAAAACACCTCAATTACTGGGAAAGCTTAAAGTCCCTAAACCTGTACTCCCTAGAACACAGGCGGGAGAGATACATTATTATATACACTTGGAAAATCCTAGAGGGTTTAGTACCAAACTTCCACACGAAGAACACTCCCTAGGAAAGCAAAAGACTCGGCAGACGATGCAACATCCCCTCAATGGAAAGCAGGGGTGCCACGTTAAGAGACAACACAATAAGTGTCAGGGGCCCAAGACTGTTCAACTGCCTCCCAGCACACATAAGGGGATTACCAATACACCCCTGGCTGTCTTCAAGCAGGCACTGGACAGGCACCTAAAGTCGGTACCTGACCAGCCGGACTGTGGTTCGTACGTTGGATTGCGTTCGGCCATCAGTAACAGCCTGGTTGATCAGGCCCTGATCCACCATGAGGCCTGGTCCCAGACCAGGCCGCGGTGGCGTTGATCCCCGGAACTTTTTCCAGGTGTATATATATATACTGTACTTATCTCATTACTATATGGTCAATGAAATACAAATATTTACTCTCTGCCTTTTTGCTGGTTCAGAAGTGGTTATCTTGCTACAGCCAGGGGTGCAGGCCAGTACTCTACACCTGTATAACACCATCATTCACCTCTACTCTACAAGAACAACGCCCAACACTACTGTTCTAAACCATTACTCTAACACTACTCTACAACACCACCACTGAACAATACTGTACAACACCACCACTGAACAATACTGTACAACTCCACCACTGAACAATACTTTACAACACCACCACTGAACAATACTGTACAACTCCACCACTGAACAATACTGTACAACACACCACTGAACAATACTGTACATCACCACTGAACAATATTGTACAACACCACTGAACAAAACTGTACAACACACCACTGAACAATATTGTACATCACCACTGAACAATACTGTACATCACCACTGAACAATACTGTACAACACCACACAACTCCACCAAACACCACCATACAGCTCCACCACACAACACCACACAATACCACACCACACAATATTACCACACAATATTACCACACAACATCTACACACATCACCACACAACACCACCACACAACACCACTACACAACACCACTACACAACACCACACAATATTACAACACATCACTACTCAATATTACCACACACCACGACACAACACCTACACACATCACCACACAACACCACCACACAACACCACACAATATTACCACACAACACCTAGACACATCGCCACACAACACCACACAATATTATCACACACCACCACACAACATCACCACACATTATTACCACACAACACCTCCACACTACTACATTACAAAATATCACCACACAATATTACCACACACCACCACACAACTCCACCACACAACACCACCAAACAACACCACTAAACAACACCACTAAACAACACCACCATACAACTCTACTCAATATAACCACAAAATACCACCACACACCACCACACAACTCCACCGCACAATATCACCACACACTGTCACCAGACACCACCACACAATATTACCTCACTACGCCACCACACAACATCACCACACAATATTACCACACAACACCTCCACACGACTCCACACAACACCACCACACAACACCACCACACAACACCACACAACACCACCACACAACACCACCACACAACACCACCACACAACAACACCCCTCAGCACCACCACACAACTCCACACAACACCACCACTCAATATTACCACACAATATCACAATACAACACCACACAACTCCACTGCACAATATCACCACACAGTATCACCACACAACACCACCACACAATATTACCACACACCACCACAAAACTCCACCACACAACACCACCACACAACACCACCACATAATACCACCACGCTACATCACCACACAACACCGCCACACAGCACCACCACATAACACCACGACACTACATCACCACACAACATCACCACATAACACCACTACACTACACAACCAAACAACACCGCCACACAACACCACCTCTCGACACCAATACACAACATCACCACACAAGATCACCACACACCACCACCACTATGCAACACCACTACACAAGGTCACCACACAACACCTGTCAAAGGCACCAACTTCCAAAGCGAAGCAGGTGTCAAGGGATCTGATTATTGTAACAGTAAATTCGACATTTTCTGCTACTCTCTCTCCCTCTCTAGTGCATCACTTAAAATGACTCTCCTCATTCAGGTATTCCCACCACACCTGGTTGAGTACTATCCCCTGGTCCACCACGACGGTCTGGAGAGCAGGAGGCTAGGTCTGTCCTTCAAGGTAAGTGATGGATAACAAAAAAGGCACAATACCGTGACTGGAACAATACACACACAACCCGCATATAAAAGAGAGGAGCTTACGACGACGTTTCGGCTAGTGTGACTTTGTAAATGGTCCAAGTCGGGCCGAAACGTCGTCGTAAGCTCCTCTCTTTTATATGCGGGTTGTGTGTGTAGTGTAAGTGATGGAGGTTGTCCTCTCTTTGCTAATACATATATTAAAATGTCACTTGTTGAGTTACATAAGATGCTTTTTGTCGTGTGACTGAGGTGTTCCTGATGACCCACTCACTTAAGCCTTATTTCAAGTGACCGAGAACGTACTGTTGACGTTCCTGATGACCCACTCAGTGAAGCTTTAGGTCATGTGATCGAGGCAACTGCTGGCTTCCCAAAGCTGGATATCATATATTAAACTGCTGGCTTATTGGAGCCGGGTCTCACACATTAAGCAATTACTGGCTTGCCAGTGCTGTCTCTCATTTATTAAACAACTACTGGCGCATCGGTGCTTGATTTTTTTATTCAGCTCGTGGCCTGGTAGGCAAAGCTCTCGCTTCACACGCTGAGGGGTCCAGGTTCAATTCCCGGCAAGGCGTGTTTCCTTTCACCTGCTGTCCATATTCACCCATCAGTAAAATGGGTACCTGGGTGTTAGTCGACTGGTGTGGGTCGCATCCTGGGACAAAATTTACGTAATTTGTTCGAAATGCTCTGCATAACAAGCGGCTTTCTATATAGTAGTATGTCATTAATGTCAGCTAGACTTGTAGAAATAAAGATGTCACTGTTATTATTATTATTATTATTATTATTATTATTATTATTACAATTTTATTCTCTGGGAAAACGGTGAAAATATTCAAGATATATATGAATCTATAGTGTTTTACAGTGTGTCGTTGTGATGACAATTTACCTGTGCATATTCAGGGTGTCATTAAATATACACAGGTATATTCAGAAGACCACAGAGCTACTGTCATTCTCTTTACTGCCTAATTCCTAACATTACTAGAAAATGAACACTCCGTCTATCCAGGTCTATCTTCCGATAGGCCCGTCATCAACCAGCGAATTGTCCCTCATTCCGTCTCTTTTCCAGTCGACCAACTGAGAGCGAGTGGCCAGGTTACAGGGACTTCTATCAACAGAGCTAAAGTTCCATTGCAATCTTTCATAATCCAAGTGTTAACCCTCACTCTGGCCTCCGCCGGTCTTACCCACTATACGAAGAGCTTCTGTCTTGAGTCATCTTATGACTACCACCCGCGTCAGAAACACTTGTCCTCTTTCCTCACGAATCTTACCTAACCTGATGGGTTCGAATCTTAATTGCAGCATATGGGTATAAGGCAGAATTGCTATCAGTTGCCTACATTGTAACATAACACATCCACCAGAATGAGAACAATTTTTTCTTTTAAGTTTCTAGAAGTCAACTGTTCTAGAATTGAATACATATGTAATTTTTTCATTTATTATTATTAGGTGACGAAAGATTGGATATCAGATTGGAGGGAGAGAGTATGGAGGAGGTGAATGTATTCAGATATTTGGGAGTAGACATGTCAGCAGATGGGTCTATGAAGGATGAGGTGAATCATAGAATTGATGAGGGAAAAAGGGTGAGTGGAGCACTTCGGAGTCTGTGGAGACAAAGAACTTTGTCCATGGAAGTAAAGAGGGGAATGTATGAGAGTATAGTTATACCAACGCTCTTATATGGGTGTGAAGCATGGGTGATGAATGTTGCAACGAGGAGAAGGCTGGAGGCAGTGGAGATGTCATGTCTGAGGTCAATGTGTGGTGTGAATATAATGCAGAGAATTCGGAGTTTGGAAATTAGGAGGAGGTGCGGGATTACCAAAACTATTATCCAGAGAGCTGAGGAGGGGTTGTTGAGGTGGTTCGGACATGTAGAGAGAATGGAACGAGACATAATAACTTCGAGAGTGTATAAATCTGTAGTGGAGGGAAGGCGGGGTAGGGGTCGGCCTAGGAAAGGTTGGAGGGAGGGGGTAAAGGAAGTTTTGTGTGCGAGGGGCTTGGACTTCCAGCAAGCATGTGTGAGCGTATTTGATAGGAGTGAATGGAGACAAATGGTTTTTATTACTTGACGTGCTGTTGGAGTATGAACAAAGTAACATTTATGAAGGGATTCAGGGAAACCGGCAGGCCTGACTTGAGTCCTGGAGATGGGAAGTACAGTGTCTGCACTCTGAAGGAGGGGTGTTAATGTTGCAGTTTTATAACTGTAGTGTAAAGTACCCCTCTGGCAAGACAGTGATGGAGTGAATGATGATGAAAGTTTTTCTTTTTCGGGCCACCCTACCTTGGTGGGAATCAGCCGATGTGTTAATAAAAAAAAATACATATACGCGCGTTAAGACTGTTAACTGAGGTTAGGTATGCAGTATCTCACAAACTAGAGCCAATCTGAAAAATCTACTGCTGTTTTCGGATTCAGCAACCCCATGATACCCTAAATACCTTCAAATATCTTTGGCTAAGATTTTTTTTTTCTTTTGACCAGTGATTATTATAATAGTAATTATTATTATTTCTATTATTATTATCATTATTAAAAATAATAATCTTCTTCTTTATTTAGACAATTCAAACAAATTATGAGTGGTTAGCGCACTGGCCTGTGAGTTTTAGGACTCACCTTCCATTGGTTCAAGCCCCACCCGTTCCGTGATTTCATTAACTCACACAGTGTAAAGCTTCAAGCAATATACCACTAAATGTTTACCTGGTAAGTAAAAGATAAAATGATAATTAATATTTTTACTGTGTCTGGTTGGCACCAGGTAGAGGAGTCGCACTTCCTGAAGGGTGAGCTGGTTCTCAAGTGCCAGGCGACGGTGGCGGCGGTATACACTGTTATTAAGGAGGAGGATGCCACGGTCTCCCACGGCCAACCTGTAATACTTGAGCAGCGTGAACATCGTGTTCTTGGTAAGTACATCTAAGAACAGAGGAGAATATAGGAATAGAAGAGAAAGAAATACAGTAAACCTTATGTCCTTATCCTCACTGATTATATCTGTTAGATTGTTTCACTTACCCGATAATCTATTGCTGTATCAGTACATTTCTAAATCCTTTATTAATCTGAATTTATCCAATTAGCAACAATTAGTTCTAGTTTTATCTTAGATTTTCTTAGCACCTCATTACTCCATTGTTTAAATTGTCTGCCACATACACCCTTCACTTCCTTCTCTTTATTTGATGTCTTTCAAGAGAGTGTATATTCTAGGCTCTTTAATTTATCGTCCTTACACAGAGGATTAATTTTGTCAATATATGTTTGTTCTTTCAAATATTAATGTCCATTGGACATAAGGAGAGCAGAACTGAGCCTCTTAACATAAGGTAGGCCTTACTAATGATATCTAGGAATGTAGACTAACATCTAGACTCCTGTTAAGTTTCTTGATTTAAATCGCAGTTGTTTGTTGTTATTACACACACTCAGGCGCTGTTGCCACGACTCCAATGTCGTTTTTCTCATTATAATTTTTTTCTCATTATCAGTACCCGATTTATTTAAACTTTGCTTTTACCTATCACTTGTATTATATATCTTATCATATTCTTTGTCTTTCAAATATATAAAATAGACTAGTTTATCATTAAACTTTTTTTGAGAATCCGCTTCGCCCACCGAGAGATTTGTAATTTTATTAGAATGTAAATTCATATCTCTCAGTTTTCAAAGGTTGAAAGATTTTTTATGCAATAGATTAATTTTATAATTTTTCTCTGGTTGTTCACTAATGTATTCTTATCACTTCTGTTGTATGGAGACAGCAGTGCACAGCCAAACCAAACTGATACCTCACTTGTGATATACAGAGATGGAGAATAACCTTTGTATTCCTGTTACTTTGAATATTTCCCAAAATTCATACAAGTCTCTTAGTATTGTTGTTCATTTATGGACACTTTGCGCGTGACCTTTGTCTTCATAATTTACTCTAAAACATCTTTGAATCTTTTCATTCTCTGTGCTTAGGATTTTTCACCTTTTCTTGTGGATCAACTGCCTCATTTCGACCTTCTGCGTCTTGTCGACCGCCTACCTCATGTCGACCTCCTGCCTCTGGTTGTCCTCCTGCCTCTGGTTGTCCTCCTGCCTCTGGTTGTCCTCCTGCCTCTGGTTGTCCTCCTGCCTCTGGGTCTCCTGCCTCCTGGCTGTCCTCGCCTGGTTGTCCTCCTGCCTCTGGTTGTCCTCCTGCCTCTGGTTGTCCTCCTGCCTCTGGTTGTCCTCCTGCCTCTGGTTGTCCTCCTGCCTCTGGTTGTCCTCCTGCCTCTGGTTGTCCTCCTGCCTCTGGTTGTCCTCCTGCCTCTGGTTGTCCTCCTGCCTCTGGTTGTCCTCCTGCCTCTGGTTGTCCTCCTGCCTCTGGTTGTCCTCCTGCCTCTGGTTGTCCTCCTGCCTCTGGTTGTCCTCCTGCCTCTGGTTGTCCTCCTGCATCTGGTTGTCCTCCTGCCTCTAGTTGTCCTCCTGCCTCTGGTTGTCCTCCTGCCTCTGGTTGTCCTCCTGCCTCTAGTTGTCCTCCTGCCTCTGGTTGTCCTCCTGCCTCTGGGTGTCCTCCTGCCTCTGGTTGTCCTCCTGCCTCTGGTTGTCCTCCTGCCTCTGGGTGTCCTCCTGCCTCTGGTTGTCCTCCTGCATCTGGTTGTCCTCCTGCATCTGGTTGTCCTCCTGCCTCTAGTTGTCCTCCTGCCTCTGGTTGTCCTCCTGCCTCTGGGTGTCCTCCTGCCTCTGGTTGTCCTCCTGCCTCTGGTTGTCCTCCTGCCTCTGGTTGTCCTCCTGCCTCTGGTTGTCCTCCTGCCTCTGGTTGTCCTCCTGCCTCTGGTTGTCCTCCTGCCTCTGGTTGTCCTCCTGCCTCTGGTTGTCCTACTGCCTCTGGTTGTCCTACTGCCTCTGGGTGTCCTACTGCCTCTGGTTGTCCTACTGCCTCTGGTTGTCCTCCTGCCTCTGGTTGTCCTCCTGCCTCTGGTTGTCCTCCTGCCTCTGGTTGTCCTCCTGCCTCTGGTTGTCCTCCTGCCTCTGGGTGTCCTCCTGCCTCTGGTTGTCCTCCTGCCTCTGGTTGTCCTCCTGCCTCTGGTTGTCCTCCTGCCTCTGGTTGTCCTCCTGCCTCTGGTTGTCCTCCTGCCTCTGGTTGTCCTCCTGCCTCTGGTTGTCCTCCTGCCTCTGGTTGTCCTCCTGCCTCTGGTTGTCCTCCTGCATCTGGTTGTCCTCCTGCCTCTGGTTGTCCTCCTGCCTCTGGTTGTCCCTGCCTCTGGGTGTCCTCCTGCCTCTGGTTGTCCTCCTGCCTCTGGTTGTCCTCCTGCCTCTGGTTGTCCTCCTGCCTCTGGTTGTCCTCCTGCCTCTGGTTGTCCTCCTGCCTCTGGTTGTCCTCCTGCCTCTGGTTGTCCTCCTGCCTCTGGTTGTCCTCTGCCTCTGGTTGTCCTACTGCCTCTGGTGTCCTACTGCCTCTGGTTGTCCTACTGCCTCTGGTTGTCCTCCTGCCTCTGGTTGTCCTCCTGCCTCTGGTTGTCCTCCTGCCTCTGGGTGTCCTCCTGCCTCTGGGTGTCCTCCTGCCTCTGGGTGTCCTCCTGCCTCTGGGTGTCCTCCTGCCTCTGGGTGTCCTCCTGCCTCTGGGTGTCCTCCTGCCTCTGGTTGTCCTCCTGCCTCTGGTGTCCTCCTGCCTCTGGTGTCCTCCTGCCTCTGGGTGTCCTACTGCCTCTGGGTGTCCTACTGCCTCTGGGTGTCCTCCTGCCTCTGGGTGTCCTCCTGCCTCTGGGTGTCCTCCTGCCTCTGGTGTCCTCTGCCTCTGGGTGTCCTCCTGCCTCTGGGTGTCCTCCTGCCTCTGGGTGTCCTCCTGCCTCTGGGTGTCCTCCTGCCTCTGGGTGTCCTCCTGCCTCTGGGTGTCCTCCTGCCTCTGGGTGTCCTCCTGCCTCTGGGTGTCCTCCTGCCTCTGGGTGTCCTCCTGCCTCTGGGTGTCCTCCTGCCTCTGGGTGTCCTCCTGCCTCTGGGTGTCCTCCTGCCTCTGGGTGTCCTCCTGCCTCTGGGTGTCCTCCTGCCTCTGGGTGTCCTCCTGCCTCTGGTTGTCCTCCTGCCTCTGGTTGTCCTCCTGCCTCTGGTAGTCCTCCTGCCTCTGGGTGTCCTACTGCCTCTGGGTGTCCTACTGCCTCTGGGTGTCCTACTGCCTCTGGGTGTCCTACTGCCTCTGGGTGTCCTACTGCCTCTGGGTGTCCTACTGCCTCTGGGTGTCCTACTGCCTCTGGTTGTCCTCCTGCTTCTGGTTGTCCTCCTGCCTCTGGGTGTCCTACTGCCTCTGGGTGTCCTACTGCCTCTGGGTGTCCTACTGCCTCTGGGTGTCCTCTGCCTCTGGGTGTCCTACTGCCTCTGGTTGTCCTCCTGCTTCTGGTTGTCCTCCTGCCTCTGGTTGTCCTACTGCCTCTGGTTGTCCTCCTGCCTCTGGTTGTCCTCCAGCCTCTAATTGTCCTCCTGCCTCTGGTTGTCCTCCAGCCTCTAATTGTTCTCCTGCCTCTGGTTGTCCTCCTGCCTCTGGTTGTCCTCCAGCCTCTAATTGTCCTCCTGCCTCTTGTCGACCACAACATTAGCATATCAAAATAATCCTGTTTATTATTGGGTCATCAAAAAATTTACTTATGTCGTTTTTCTGTTCACCTGTCAATGGTTAGTAGCGTTTTCAGCTCACACACTGAGGGTGCAGGATCGATCCCGGTTTTACGTTGGACATGTTTCTTTACCCCTGTTCACCTAGCAGTAAATAGATTAACCTAAATTGCCAGAAATGCTATGCAGAACCTGAGGCTTTCTATATAGTAATAGTTGCATCTTGTTCTTGTTGAAATAATGATTATTATTTTTTTTTAACACATCAGCCGTTTCTCACCAAGGCAGGGTGGCCCGAAAAAGAAAAACTTTCATCATCATTCACTCCATCACAGTCTTGCCAGAGGGGTGCTTTACACTACAGTTATAAAACTGCAACATTAACACCCTTCCTTCAGAGTGCAGACACTGTACTTCCCATCTCCAGGACTCAAGTCCGGCCTGCCGGTTTCCCTGAATCCGTTCATAAATGTTACCTTGCTCACACTCCAACAGCACGTCAAGTCCTAAAAACCATTTGTCTCCATTCACTCCTATCAAATACGCTCACACATGCTTGCTGGAAGTCCAAGCCCCTCGCACACAAAACTTCCTTTACCCCCTCCCTCCAACCTTTCCTAGGCCGACCCCTTACCCCACCTTACCTCCACTGCAGATTTATACACTCTCGAAGTCATACTTATTTGTTTTATTCTCTCTACATGTCCGAACCATCTCAACAACCCCTCCTCAGCCCTCTGGATAATAGTTTTGGTAATCCCGCACCTCCTCCTAATTTCCAATCTACGGATTCTTTGCATTATATTCACACCACACATTGCCCTCAGACATGACATCTCCACTGCCTCCAGCCTTTTCCTTGTTGCAACATTCACCATTCATGCTTCACATGCTTTCATGGATAAAGTTTTGTCACCACAGACTCCTCAGTGCACCACTCACCTTTTTCCGCTCATCAATTCTATGATTCACCTCATCTTTCATAGACCCATCTGCTGACACGTCCACTCCCAGATATCTGTATTCATTCACCTCCTCCATACTCTCTCCCTCCAATCTGATATCGAATCTTCCTTTACCTAATTTTTTTTATCCTCATCACCTTACTCTTTCCTTCCTATATTCACTTTCAATTTTCTTCTTTTACACACCCTACCAAATTCATCCACCAACCTCTGCAACTTCTCTTCACAATCTCCCAAAAGCACAGTGTCATCAGCAAAGAGCAACTATGACAACTCCCACTTTGTGTTAGATTCTTTATCTTTTAACCCCACACCTCTTACCAACACCCGAGCATTCACTTCTCTTACAACTCCATATATAAAAATATTGAACAACCACGGTGACATCACACATGCCTGTCTAAGGCCTACTGTTACTGGGAAAAAATCTCTCTCTCGCCTACATACTCTAACCTGAGCCTCCCTATCCTTGTAAAAACTTTTCACTGCTTTCAATAATCCACCTTCTATTTCATACATTTGCAACATCTGAAAATTATAATTATTAGTATTATTAAAACAATGTTTGCACCCATTTTATTCAAGCTCTCTAATGCCTCTTTATCAAAAATGTCTCAAACCATGAGATCATCTTTCCTCCTTACTATGTGCTGCTACTTTCTTTAACAATCTTCTGTGCTGGACTTTGCCAAAAACCAAACATGTGTGTCGAAATACTACATTATTATCCTGAGTGTGTACAGTGTGTGCAACGTCTGCAGTAGTCTTCCCAGTGTAACATTTATTGTTGTCGGCTCATGGAATCTTTTAAATTCCAGCATTTATCTGAGTCGCTTCCAAAAACCTACTTTTTTTTAAAGATATCTTAACGGTATTCGAACAGTTGAAGGCAATGTTTACATTATGGGAGAATTATATTTCCAGATTAAGCTTGTCGAAGCCAGGAGGAACAAGTAAACTGTTTTTCTAGTATATCAAGGACCCCAGTGGTGACAAGTCACTCCGTCTGAATTTCTTGGGCTATACTAGACAACTCACATATAAGTTACTATGTATGATAGGTAAAAATCACATGAACTTTGTAACAGTACCCATTTGCAACTGTATCTGACTTCTAACTGTACACTTGCTTCTAACTATTACAGTTTACCCTCATAATGGAACCGGAGAATTTGAGAAGTGACAGAGGCATACTCTCAATTACAATAGTCCAACGGGGATGCTAAACTTTATCGAATTCCGGGAATTTCGCCCGTTGGAGACTAAGTCCGGGCAGTTTGTGTCGCCTTACATGAGGAATTCTAGAAACTTTAACATCCTCCTTGGGCTGTTATAGGTGAAATTATGCCCCTGTCGCCCCACAGTTCCTCTGATTCCGTTTTAAGGGGTAAACTGTAATAGGTAGTATCAAGTGGTAGTAAGTCTACGCAAAGTAGACCATCCCAGTGAAGACTGTCAAGAACGTCATGCAGAATACCGTTAGTGAAGGTAAGAGCATTGTTTTAGTGGAGGACAGTCAGGTTAAGTTTTTGGATGGGGCTTTTTTTCTTAAAGATAGGAAGATGTGAAGGTTCCACAGCGCTGGATAGGAAGATGTGAAGGTTCCACAGCGCTAGATAGGAAGATGTGAAGGTTCCACAGCGCTCTCAGACCCTCAAAGAGTGTTTGATAAAGTTGGTTCCTCCATATGAAAATGAAAAGATAAAAAAAATCAATGATAAATAATTTTTTATCTTACTATGTAAAAATAGTGAAGAATATAAAACACTTAAATATGAAATCAATCCTACTGAAGCAAAGAAATAGAAAATGAAATAAATAATTAGTGACTCAAGGCTAATATGTACTCAATATATAATGAATAATGGTGCCGTGCCAATGTTCTGGGCACGTAGCTCTGAATGGTGCCGTGTCAATGTTCTGGGCACGTAGCTCTGAATGGTGCCGTGCCAATGTTCTGGGCACGTAGCTCTGAATCCTGGTTTGGGACGCGGAACCGTTATTGATGACGATGGAGTGACCCCAACACGAGTCGAGATTCTGACGAACAGAGGTACTGTGATCCTCGGACCACGACAACACGTGAAGCAGTTGAGTAGCCAGTAGAGAACCACCACGAAACGTTGGTGGGGTTAAAACTGGGGAACGGCTGCTAGAATGGTGTGTAGCTGATTGTGAGTTGGCTACGAGTGGAAAGGGGACCAGTGTAGGTATAAATGCCAGATTGAATGTAAGACCTTTATGAAGATTACTGCTGCCCATCTTATCTCGCCTGTGTTGGATAACCCGAGCTGACAATCAAGACTATAATAAAGAAACACAAAATTACACACCAATCGAGAAATCACTCACATGATAGGCAAAGTGCCTTTGAAAGAAATGATGAGGATTAAATGATGACGTTACACTATGTAAGTTCAAATTAGGAAAGAAAGAATTAGAGAAACAACCCTAACCAAGAGTTGAAGCTCTTGTTTAAACCAAATTAACTCAAACACATAATAAATTTAAACAGGAGTGGAATGACTACTTACAGATTTGGTGTGAGCCGAAAGTCAAGTGACTGACAACCGGTCGGAGGGACACTCGTCACCCCCCACCGAGTGCAGGAGGAGGGAGGGGGGTAGCTGTCAGCAGTAGACAATTAGAAATAAGCGAGGGTGCCCTGTAATATGTTGCATTTTTTAAAAGAGGAGGAGTTGAAAATGAATGGTTGTCCAGGGCAACTGGTGTTAATTGTTGACTGGACAAACTTTGTAAGGACATTGCAGTACCATTAATAGCAAACTGGGACCTCTTTTGGCAAAAATGACATTTACCATCGATGGGTTTCACTTATCTTGGGCTGGTGTGTGGGCTCTGGCCAGTGCACTGAAGGGCTCTGTTACGTGTTTATACTAGAAATAGTTAGAGGTATGGGTTTTGTGGGGAAGCAATAAAATATGATGTAATAAAATTGGGGAGGATGAACTCTCATTTTAACGATATTATGAGTTTTAGGTAAATCAGTTATAGGCAGAATGAGGTAGAATTATTGCTAAATATTGAAAGGCCACTGGCACTAGCTGATTATTATATGAAGGAAATATAGTCAAAATGAGGCAAAACAGAGTGAAAAATGAAAGAGATTTGAAACAAAATAAAAATGACGAGAAACAAAGAGATGTAAATAATGTAGGCAGGCCTTTCTCCAAAAATATAATTCAACTTTTCACTCACAGTGACGATTGTTATGTAATGAACTGAGAATAGCTGGTTACTCCAAGATAACAGTAGCACAGTTCCGTGACTAATTTTGAGTTCCTAGGAACAGATGAGTGGATGTGGATGTTGTCGTCCTTCCACTGTTGAGACATGGATGGAGTCGTCCCGTCTCTAAGAGATAAGACTAACAAAGACGACACACGTTCAATATAATTGCAGACTTTTATGAAGAACTCAGAAATAAGTAAAGATGAGTAAAGGAAGTAAGGTTAGAAAAGAAGCTGGAAACCATAATTCGGGACAGGTAGAAGGAAAGAGTCCCTTTTAAGTGGGAAACTTAAGTCTCGGAAATGAGCTACATAAAATATTTAGAATATTGAAAAGCAAGAGAAAAGAAAGAAGAGGAAAAAAATTAAAGAGGAAGGGAGGCATGAATACATCGGTTAAGTAGAAGTGGAGAAAAGATGAAAAGTAAAGGAGGAAGATTTGTCCCCCATTCAGTAGTATGAGACACTGAGACTTGATGGAGACTTCATTTTACTGGTATTTGGTCAATTAATTAAATAAGGAAATTTCAGAAGGGAAACCAGAGTGAAGGATTGAAGGTTGCTAAAGTGAAGTAACTGAGTGAGATAAACACATGTGGATACGTGAGAGAGATAGTGAGAGTCAGAGGGAGAGACATAGAAGCATAGTAATGAAAAGGAAAGTGAAGGAAAAAAGGAAAGATTTTGTATTTCCAAAAGAGAAAAATATATACATATAAGGGAAAGTAACTTTACATCTAAATTCGATAAGACATTTGTTGGAAGATGGAGAGCTGAGATGAACAATGCAAGTACCAGTCTTTTTGGGAAAATTATTTGGGACAAACAAAGGGAAAACTCAATTTTTATTGTTTTGCAAAAAAACGTATATAGTTAAATACATATATTGTTCAATTGAAATACATAGTGAAAACCCATACATGGGTAAATATTAATATTTAGTAATTAAAATTTTTGGGAGATAGAGCGAGGCATTGTACGGTAGAGTATTTCATGAACCACTAAAGCCGTGGCGTCCATTCATCACACGGCTTTATATTCCCTCCGATAAAATCTTGTCGGTCAGTCAGTAAAAGGAAACTAATAATGCCTCGATCATCAGTCTGCTAAATCCGTATGAAGCAGTCTGGACGAATAGTGGTGGAAGCTCGATCCTCCGTCCCATAATAGCAGTTAAATTTCTGATAAGCTAGGAAGTTGACAACGTTATAAAATAGAATTAACAAGTATAAATTTAAGATTTTTTTTTTTTTGTAAGGGAGCGAAGAAAATGCCCACTGATTATTTTGCACGAAAAATCAAAATATAAACTGTGATGAATTCATAAATGTATCTTCATATTTCAAACTTTAACACCCACAGTGAGGAGTCCACAATATATATAACCTAAACAATTTTATTAAACCAGGATAACCAAAGTAAAATGTACTAGCACAATATTTTAGTAAGTTATTACAGTATATAAAAACAGATATTTCAACTCTCTCTCTCTTCCTTGTTACACAAAGTTTTAAAAGGTTAGGTTTAGAGTTCCTAACTTTATTTACAAACTAAGAGCTGTTACCTACATCAGCTCATATGAACATATTTTTATAGTTAAAAAATATTGTTACGACTTCGATATCGTAACTTAAATAAAAGGTCCTGGCTCCTAAATGGCTGCTCAATCTGTTGTCTTGGGGCATTTAAATTACACTAAAAAAAACATCAACTCTTGAGCCAGCATGAACCTTCATATTAAATATTATTAATTATTACAATTAGGAAGGACATTAAAACTCACCTATACAAAAATATATATAATATAATAATGAGTAACTTATATACAATTTACACTCTACTACAAAATCACATTAACTCCAGTTCACGTTAGCTCACTAGCACACTTCTACTAGTGAATAAAAGAACAGGGAGGCTCCATGACACCCCCCTCCCTTTCTGCAGGCTACTTAGCCTACAGTTAAAACGGTTAAATACTCTCCAAAACAGACCCTTGCACACACTAGGGCCTTAAAAACATGAGAGCATTTACACCCTAACTAAAAAGTAGTATACACTAAAAAACTTACCACCAAAATTATATACTCACACTACCACCCACACAAGATGACTTCATCCCGTCAACACCCGTCTCGTACTAACTCCCCGTCACCACCCGTCTCGTACTAACTCAACGTCACCACCCGTCTCGTACTAACTCCCCGTCACCACCCGTCTCGTACTAACTCCCCGTCAACACCCGTCTCGTACTAACTCCCCGTCACCACCCGTCTCGTACTAACTCAACGTCACCACCCGTCTCGTACTAACTCCCCGTCACCACCCGTCTCGTACTAACTCCCCGTCACCACCCGTCTCGTACTAACTCCCCGTCACCACCCGTCTCGTACTAACTCCCCGTCACCACCCGTCTCGTACTAACTCCCCGTCACCACCCGTCTCGTACTAACTCCCCGTCACCACCCGTCTTGTACTAACTCCCCGTCACCACCCGTCTCGTACTAACTCCCCGTCACCACCCGTCTCGTACTAACTCACCGTCACCACCCGTCTCGTACTAACTCCCCGTCACCACCCGTCTCGTACTAACTCCCCGTCACCACCCGTCTCGTACTAACTCCCCGTCACCACCCGTCTCGTACTAACTCCCCAACACCTCATCTGCTCCTGTCCTGGCCACTGCCTAACTGACAGGAATAAAACGCGTCCAGATTCAGAATAATACTTGGAAAATGACATTATATATGGAGCGTTTTTTATAAAATATTTTACTGCAGCACACTGCGTAACAGATATACAGATAGGGATTAGGATTAAGCTGGAGTCATCTGTGGGCCAGCGATTTCATTTGGTCAGTTGACTTTATTTCCTTGATGTCGGTATACTGTATGAACATTATATATTCATCCTATGGATAAATAGTCTCAGATGAAGCAATGTTCTGGAGAAGAGTGTAGTTGCTGCTTGCTTCTCGTCATGTTGTGCAGAAGCTCATTTTTTGTTGTCCTGGGAGTGGAGACAAGTGTGGTACCTAGACACAAACATATCCCTCCGGTGATGAAAGCTCTGCTGAAATGACAGATCTCTCCAGGCTGATTCCAGGCGAGAGATGAGTAGTCTCCCTCTCTTCTCTATTCTGTCAAGAAGTCGGGGGGCTGGTAATCCAGAAAGAGGAGCATACTTGAAGTGTGAGCAACCTCTACTGTCAAGCAGATTAGAGATACGTCTAAGTATCTCTGCTTGGAGGAATTTGTGGCCAGAAGCAGTGGCTGAAAGGGTCTTTGAGTTCTTTGAGGCTGTCTATAGTGGAGGATATTGTCTCTCTGGGCAGTTCCATGGGTCTGGATGTGAATGATGGTGATGTGGAAGAGTTAGTGGAGGGGCACAGGGAAGAGCTGACCACTGAGGAGCTCCAGGAACGTAAGAAGCAGGAGCACAAGACTAAGATGGATGCACTCTCTTCAGGCTCGGAAGAGGAGACAGAGGAAGCCCCTACTTCATTTATCAAGGAAATCTTTACCAAATGGATGGACGTCAAAAACTCTGCAGAGAAGTACCACCCCAACAAAGCCCAAACAAGCCGTAATAGCATTGTCTGGAATGACCAGACAATGTCATATTTCCGAAACAACCTGAGGAGAACGCAGAAGCAAAGTTCATTGGACAGATTTTTAGTAAAAGTCAAACCTGATGAGCTTCAACCAGGTCCAAATAGAGAAAAAAGAGACAGAAAAGAGAAGGGTACTCTCCTTCCAAACAAAAACATTTCCACCTCCTCCCTTCTCAGCACTATACTAGTAGACACTCGACTCTTTTCAGCTAAGTAAAGTCAGGTTAAATTTTCATTTATCTCATCTAATTATTTTGTATTTATATATGTATTTTAGCATTAAGCAGTGTTTAAATTACATATTTTAGTATTAAGCAGTGTATAAATTATTTTATACAAACCCATCAATGTATAATATGCCAATAACAATAGAATTTTTTTCATGTGAACGGATTAATCGTTTCCCCTATATTTCTTATGGGCAAATTCGTTTGGTATACGTCCTGTTTGGTATAAGTCCAAGGTCCTGGAAAGGATTAAGGACGTATACCGAGGTACCACTGAATATATATTTATTTCTCCCTATGAGAGTTTTATGATCCCCTTCATGTGTCCTCCCCTTCAGGGTACATCACACTATGGCCAGTCCCACCTCAGGGGGCACATCACGCTATGGCCAGCCACTCAGGGGAACATCACACTATGGCCAGCCACTCAGGGGAACATCACATTATGGCCAGCCACTCAGGGGGAGCATCACACTATGGCCAACCACTCAGGGGAACATCACACTATGGCCAACCACTCAGGGGAACATCACACTATGGCCAGCCACTCAGGGGAGCATCACACTATGGCCAGCTACTCAGGGGAACATCACACTATGGCCAGCCACTCAGGGGAACATCACACTATGGCCAGCCACTCAGGGGGAGCATCACACTATGGCCAACCACTCAGGGGAACATCACACTATGGCCAGCCACTCAGGGGTACATCACACTATGGCCACCCACTCAGGGGCACATCACACTGGCCAGCTCCCTTAAATCTTGCTATGGGCAACTCCAATTTCCAAGATTTGTATTACTACTACCACAACTTACACAACTACTACTAATACCACTGGTATTGCACCTCACTCTAAGCCTATATATACCCTCTGTGTCCATGTATTGTTTGTAACGGCTTGACAAAGCTCCTGTAGAGCGAAATGTTGCCACAATAAAATGTCACATTGTTGCACTTGTGTTCTTTTACCTAACATATTGTGGGTAATTCTACCAACATTAATGCAACACTTCCACTAACTCCACCTTGGTAAATCCTCTCCTACCAGAAACATGTAATTCTTACCCCATACCAGTACATATAGTTCAAAGCATGTTTTGAATTATCTTGGCAGTCAAATAACTCTTCCGGTCAAGCTCCCATGTTATGTTGTTGTCCCCTTTTTGCTCCTATGGTTTGGTTCTCATTATATGTTCTGATGTAGGGGAGCTCATTAATACCCTATGAAGTCCAAGAGAATACTTGCATTCATGGTTAGACTATCCTAGTTTCTGTAAACCTATCCCTCCTATCACAGTAGGTTATTCAGAACACTGCTCTATAAAACAATTATTATATATCCAATGGATACGTATTTACAGCATATATATCGGTAGTCTGGCCCAGCTTTCCACATTATGGCACCTAGTCACATGACCTCATCTGAAACAATTATTATTTCGTTGTCTCTAGTGGCCTTAACCCAGTGTTTTGACACACTATAACCACTGTGGTAATATTGTTACAACATTAAATTTTGGTTACTTATAAGTCTTACCTCCTGGGCGACTCACATTTAGCACAAAGAGTAGCTCCTCCCGGTCTGGAAGCACCACAGCAAAAAAAATAAAAGGGGGGGAGGGCGCCAAGCTCTACTGCTTTTATGCCCACAAACAACAGAACATCACCATGCACGAGCTTTTATACCCACAAACAACAGAACATCACCATGCACAATTCCTTAACTACTTTATTATCTACTTATTTAATTGTGTGTGTTGTTTTACAACTGAACTTATTTTATATATTGAAATACAGTGTTGACTTATATGGCCTCTCTGCATAAGAGAGATAAATTCTTATGACATAATTAAGACAGCTGTGTCCCCCAGTAGCTTAATATACTTAGGTACTTGAAATAATGAGTCATTAACTGCTACTCAGTTACATAAATACATTTTGGATCATATAACCCCATAGCCTACACCTACACACATAAAACTCACCCACACATACAAACAACACACACACACACACACACACACACACACACACACACACACACACACAATTAGGTGAGTACAATTAGGTGAATACACACACACACACATACATGCACACACACATATATATGCACACATACACAGACATACATATACATAGGAACACCTCAGACCAGGGGTCTTAAGTAAAGAAAGAAATGAAGTGCAGACCAACTCTGAACAGCAGGAGACAACGACAAAACTTCACTGGGAGAAACAGAGAGGTGGTGGACACACTAGCCAAGGTGGCTACAAGACACACTAGCCAAGGTGGCTACAAGACACACTAGCCAAGGTGGCTACAAGACACACTAGCCAAGGTGGCTACAAGACACACTAGCCAAGGTGGCTACAAGACACACTAGCCAAGGTGGCTACAAGACACACTAGCCAAGGTGGCAACAAGACACACTAGCCAAGGTGGCTAGAAGACACACTAGCCAAGGTGGCTACAAGACACACTAGCCAAGGTGGCTACAAGACACACTAGCCAAGGTGGCTAGAAGAGCTCACATGGGCAGCATAAAGTACTTATCATGGGGTATTTCAACCACAAGGAGATTAACTGGGAGAACCTGTAGCCACATGGGGGACCAGAGACTTGGAGTGCTAAGATGCTGGAGGTGGTGCTGGAAAGCCTCATGCACGAACATGTTAGGGACACAACTAGAGAGAAATAGGATTAACGTCATATTCAGACATAGGTGATATTACACATGAACGGCCCCTCAGCGCTCTTGATCACGTGGTTCTGAATTTCGAGTACATAGTAGAGTTACGAGTGGAGAGTGAAGCACCACGTGAAAGAATGGAGAAGCCAAACTTATAAAAAGGGGACTACATAATTATGAGGCAATTCCTGCATGAGGTGCAGTGGGAAAGAGAGCTAGAGGGAAAGACAGTAAATGAAATGATGGAACTTATGACCAAAAAGTGCAGGTTGGTAGAGGTCATAAAAACTGAGAGGAAATGACAGGGGTGGATAGGGACAGGATGTTTGAGAAATGGTACACAGCAACAAGGGGACACTGGAAGTTGAAAACCAAGTGGGAGAAGCAAGTCACAACAGCAGAGGCTAAGATACAGAGATTAGAAGAGGAACTGAAAAATCTGAAACAGCCTAAAGAACTAAAAAGCAATGTGGAAATGGTATCAGAAACTGCTACCTCAGTCACAAATAAGGGGACTGTAGAGAACGGAGTGAAACTGTATGCAGAGGCCCTATCAGACCATCGTGGAGCCCGAGAAAAAGAGAGGATCACATCAGGAACAATCGAGGAGAGTGTAGTAAAAGGGAGAGCTAAGCTATACGTAGAAGCCCTAACAGACCACAGCAGTGCACAGGGAAAGTTAAGAAGGGAAAGCGACAGGCCACTAGGCCAAGGGATAACAGAAAGGGAAGAGATTGAAGAAAGGAAAGCTGCAATGGAGGCAACTAAATCGAATCAGGGGTTACATAGGGATAGGCAGTGGGAGAATGAAAGAGAGAGATCAGTCTTTGTTTAAGGGCTCACGGAAGCTGAAGGGGAAACTTATGAAGCAAGAAGACAAGGGGAGAAAAAAGCGATTGAAAACATCATGAAAGCAATAGGAGAAGATGACATGACCCAGCTGGCAAATTTTCTGAGAATAGGGGGGTTTGCAAGAGAAAGAATCAGGCCAGTCAAAGTGATTTTCAAGGCAGAATTGACTCGAAACAGGATCCTGCAGGAGAAAGCAAGACTAAGGGATATGTCAGAGTACCCGAGGGTGTATCTCAACTGCGACAGAACACGAGAAGAAAGACAGAAACTGAAAGAGAGGGTACAGAGACAAAAGGAGGAAAGAGAGATGGACAGGAGAACCCAGACTCAGGAGGAAGCTCAAATATAATCACCTTCAGATGTCCCCCAACCTGGACAACCCCAATGCAACCAAACAATCTAACCCAAAACACACATGCCATACCCAATTCTTCCACCCACCTCATTACAAACTCCACCTTCACACCAACCACCCATAGTTCCTCATCAGGTCTCCCACTTTCCCAACCCCAATGTACCCCCCAGACTACGGTTTTAGAAAAGAAGTTGAAGGTTTGGTATACAAATGCAGATGGTATAACAAATAAATGTGAAGAGTGGCATGAAAGAATAAAGGAGACATCCCCAGACATAATAGCACTCACAGAAATGAAACTCAACAGGATGATAACAGATGCAATCTTTCCACCCGGATATCAAATCCTCAGGAAAGATAGAGGGAGCAGAGGTGGAGGAGGAGTTGCACTGCTCATTAAGAACCGGTGGGGATTTGAGGAAGTGGAAGGAATGGATGGAATGGGCGAAAGGGACTACATAGTAGAAACAATTCAGTCTGAGAGCCATAAGGTGGTAATTGCTGTAATGTACAACCCGCCACAGAACTGCAGAAGGCCAAGAGAAGAATACGACGGGAGCAACAGAGCAATGGTAGACACATTACCCGAGGTGGCCAGAAGAGCGCACATGGGGAGAGCAAAGTTACTAGTTATGGGTGATTTCAATCACAAGGAGATTGATTGGGAAAACCTGGAGCCCCACGGGGTTCCTGAATCATGGAGAGCCAAAATGATGGATGTGGTACTGGAAAACCTCATGCATCAACATGTTAGAGACACTACCAGAGAGAGAGGTGAGGATGATCCAGCAAGAGTAGTTCGGACATCGATTAGTTCGGACATCGAGGATATCACGTATGAAAGGCCCCTTGGAGCTAGTGATCATTTGGTTCTGTGTTTTAATTATATAGTTGAGCTACAAGTGGAGAGGGGAGCAGAAATAGGAAGGGAGAAACGAAACTACAAAAGGGGGGACTACACAGGCATGAGGAACTTCCTACAAGACGTTCAGTGGGAGAGAAAATTGGCAGGAAAACCAGTAAAAGAAATGATGGAATATGTGACAACCATATGCAAAGAGGCAGATGAGAGGTTTGTCCCCAAGGGAAACAATAATGGGAAGACCAGAACGAGTCCTTGGTTCACCCTAAGGTGTAGGGAGGCAAAAACTAAGTGCACTAGAGAATGGAAAAAGTACAGAAAACAAAGGACCCAGGAAAATAAAGAGATTAGCCGAAGAGCCAGAAAGGAATATGCACAGGTAAGAAGGGAGGCTCAGCGACAATACGAAAATGATATAGCATCAAAAGTCAAGTCTGACCCAAAGCTGTTGTATAGCCACATCAGGAGGAAAACAACAGTCAAGGACCAAGTAATCAGGCTGAGGAAGTAAGGTGGGGAGTTCACAAGAAACGACCAAGAGGTATGTGAGGAGCTCAACATGAGATTTAAAGAAGTATTTACAAAGGAGACAGGAAGGACTCCAGGAATTCAGAATATGGAGGTATACCAATAAGTTCTGGATGAAATACACTCAACCGAGGAGGAGGTGAAGAAGCTGCTATGTGAACTCGATACCTCAAAAGCGGTGGGACCTGACAACATTTCTCCGTGGGTCCTTAGAGAGGGAGCAGAGATGTTAAGAAGTGTGCCACTAACAAAAATCTTCAACACATCCATTGAAACTAGGCAACTACCTGAGGTGTGGAAGATGGCAAATATAGTCCCAATTTTTACGAAAGGAGACAGACACGAGGCATTAAACTACAGACCTGTGTCACTGACGTGTATAGTATGCAAAGTCATGGAGAAGATCATCAGGAGGAGAGTGGTGGAGCACCTAGAATAACACAAGCTTATAAACGACAACCAGCACGGTTTCAGGGAAGGAAAATCCTGTGTCACAAACATACTGGAGTTTTATGACAAGGTAACAGAAGTAAGACACGAGAGAGAGGGGTGGATAGACTGCATTTTCTTGGACTGCAAGAAAGCGTTCGACACAGTTCCTCAAAAGAGGTTAATGCAAAAGCTAGAGGATCAGGCGCACGTAACAGGAAAGGCACTGCAATGGTTCAGAGAATATCTGACAGGGAGGCAACAACGAGTCATGGTACGTGACGAGGTGTCAGAGTGGGCACCTGTGACGAGTGGGGTTCCACAGGGGTCAGTCCTAGGACCTGTACTGTTTTTGGTATATGTGAATAACATAACGGAAGGGATAGACTCAGAAGTGTCCCTGTTTGCAGATGATGTGAAGTTAATGAGAAGAATTAAATCAGTTGAGGATCAGGCAGGACTACAAAGAGACCTAGACAGGCTACAAGCCTGGTCCAGTAAATGGCTCCTTGAATTTAACCCTGCCAAATGTAAAGTCATGAAGATCGTGGAAGGGCAAAGAAGACCTCAGACAGAGTATAATCTAGGTGGCCAAAGACTGCAAACCTCACTCAAGGAAAAAGATCTTGGGGTGAGTATAATACCGAGCACATCTCCTGAGGCACACATCAATCAGATAACTGCTGCAGCATACGGGCGGCAGGGAAACCTAAGAATAGCGTTCCAATACCTCACTAAGGAATCGTTCAAGACTCTGTACACCATATACGTCAGGCCCATACTGGAGTATGCAGCACCAGTTTGGAACCCACACCTGGTCAAGCACGTCAAGAAATTAGAGAAAGTGCAAAGGTTTGCAACAAGACTAGTCCCAGAGCTAAGGGGATTGTCCTACGAAGAAAGGTTAAGGGAAATCGGCCTGACGACACTAGAGGACAGGAGGGTTATGGGAGACATCATAATGACATATAAATTACTGCGAGGAATAGATAAGGTGGACAGAGACAAGATGTTCTAGAGAGGGGACACAGAAAAAAGGGGTCACAGTTGGAAGTTGAAGACTCCTATGAGTCAAAGGGATGTTAGGAAGTATTTTTTCAGTCATAGAGTTGTCAGGAAGTGGAATAGCTTAGAAAGTGACGTAGTGGAGGCAGGAACCATATATAGTTTTAAGACGAGGTTTGATAAAGCTCATGGAGCAGGGAGAGAGAGGACCTAATAGCAATCAGTGAAGAGGCGGGGCCAGGAGCTATGACTCGACCCCTGCAATTACAAATAGGTGAGTTCAAATAGGTGAGTACTCATGGAGCGGGTAGAGTGACCGAGTAGCGGCCAGTGAAGAGGCGGGGTCAGAAACTGTGACTCAACCACTGCAACCACAACTAGGTGAGTACACACACACACCCACACACACTATGTGCTGAGGTAACTATTTGATACTTGCTTTATTGGTTGGTTTATATTAGGTTTAAAGCATATCAGATAGAGAAGGGACATGAAGGTTGTCTGCCACATGTACACAACCAGTCTCTGACACTTTAATACCCTAGTAAGCTGACTCTACATACACTGCAATAAACACATATCTTTATCTATAAATACACTGCTGCCCTCACAGCATACACATCAAGAGATATGTACCAGTGGAATCCAAACAGTGTCTGTTAGTTTCAGTGTTAATGGGTTGCTCCTGGGTCATTAAGGATTCATTTCACCTATAAACCACCAGTCAGATAAATAATTTAATTCATTAAACAACAATTTAGGTAAATTACATAATGTATTTACTCTGAGAGTTATATACCTCTTGATGAGTATAAACTCATAGATACATGTGTCGGGGTGTATTTACTCTGAAACATATACACATTTAGTGTGTATATATCTTATGGTTTAAATAAACAAGTAGGTGTCAGTACACTGAGAAGTATAAACCTCTAGGAGTAAATAAACTAAGAGATATACTCTCTCATTCGTCCCTTCATGTCTCCCAACCTCTTCTCGATCCCCTCAGATTGTCTCTAGTTCCTCCTTCATATTTCCTCCTCATCTGTATTTAACTACTCTGTTCCATACCTCTTTTTCTTATCTCTCCTTTTTCCCTTTCCCACTACATCAGTTCTTTCCTATCAGATCCCCTTTTATTCTATCCCACACTCCCTCCGCTACGTTTATAAACCTCCTGTGAGCGAACACAGTAATAGCAGTAGTATTGATCTGTGACGATAGTTAACAATACTGAATAATTGACGATAATGGCTGGAAATTAGTCGACGATTTTTACAACAGACCCATCATGGATTGGCTGGGTTATTCTTTCAATTGCTGCCACTTTTTATATTTATTCTTTATATGTAAGCAAATAAAGGCGAAAAATAATGAAAAAACTTTTAAAAAAGCTTTTTGGATGTGACGGTAGGTTCACTTTTGGTCCCACTGATACGGCTGACGAAGGTACTCGTGCCGAAAAGTTTCCTTTAATAAATGTACTGAACTGTACACACGTGTCCTATTCCACATTGATACGGCAAAGTCTGAGAAGAAGAGGTCAGGAGTTTGAGATAATCATGCGACCCCGTCTGACATAACCAATTATTCCATAGTCAAAGTCATTTCGAGCACATTTCTTTCCCATTCTGAAGCTTCGTCAGTATTGCAGTGCCTCTCCGCCTTGCTGCCCCACTTCACAAGGAATATATTTGAATTTGCGGTTAGAAGCAAGCCGACCAATATGGTCTACATGGTCCAAACTGCTCCACAACCACGGGCTTTCACGCGAGACATAAGGCATCTACATCATAAAGAGGAGCCTTGCTACAACTGGGTGCCTGAATGAACAAGAGACCTGATCCCTAGCATCCAGAAATACTCACATTCACGCAGCCACAACGGGGTTACCGTCTATCCTTGGAATAATAATAAGCTTTTAGCATTGGACTATACCTGCGTGTCGACTCTAGCTGACATCTACATATGTCACAGTGTTAGGAAACAGGGAGGTGATCAGCAAGTACAGAGACATAAGCCATCAGTATCAATTTGTCCCAGTGGAATCAGAGACCTTGGTACGATGGGAGAAGAATGTCAAGAGTGGCCACTTTTATGTTCCAGTGCCTCAGCGTGGCCATCAAGACGGAAAATGCTTGATGCATACTTGGCTCACTTCCAGCTTCAGAGGAGCTGGAGGAGATTCATAATCTTAATCTTTGACTTGGTGTGATATATATATATATATATATATATATATATATATATATATATATATATATATATATATATATATATATATAGGATGGGGTCCACCTCTGGTACAAATTGTGGGACCCATAGCCTCGGAGAAGTGGATAAAAATGCTTCAGGGAAGAATATTTGGATTTCTTCCTGAAGCAATTTGAATATTCCACTTCCCCTACCACCCCATCTTTTAATTTTTTTTTTACCAATAGGTGTATTTTATTACATAATATGGTACAAAAGATTTAAGAGATACATTGTTGATATAAAGATGGCATATACAGTACATGAGGTGTGAGAGATACATGTCTAGTACATATTGTTACATGTTTGTCACCGACTACAATGCGAAAATCTCATCCAGCTCCTCCGAGCTGGGGCGCGTGCCCAGAATACAGTGCTCGTCACAGCATTATGCAGGGTGAGCGCCCTAGCATAATGCCGTGACGAAAATCAAAGGCCTACCATACAGGGGGGTCTTTTTTCGTCAGTGCATTCTGCTGGATAGCAGCCGTTAGCATGATGTCACGGCTTGCCGCCACACTTCACACTGACTTCTCATCGCTCACGTAGCTGCCGTGGTGAGAGGAAGTGTTGCACTGTTGTATCTCATCCACCCCATGCTCAGGGGATGGCAAGATATGTGGGGTAGGGTTAAAAGATAAAGAATTTAACAAAGTGGGAAATGTCACAGTTGCTCTTTGTTGATGATACTGTGCTTTTGGGAGATTCTTAAGCGAAGTTGCAGAGGTTGGTGGATGAGTTTGGTAGTATGTAAAAGAAGACAATTTAAAGTGAATATAGGAAAGAGTAAGGTGATGAGGATAACTAAAAAATTAGGTAACGAAAGCTTGGATATCAGGTTGGAGGGAGAGAGTTTGGAGGAGGTGAATGTATTCAGATATTTAGGAGTGGACGTGTCAGCAGATGGGTCTATGAAGGATGAGGTGAATCATAGAATTAAAGAGGAGAAAAAGGTGAGTGGTGCACTGAGCAGTCTGTGGAGACAAAGAACTTTGTCCATGGAAGTAAAGAGGGAATGTATGAGAGTATAGTTATACCAACGCTCTAACATGGGTGTGAAACATGGGTGGTGAATGTTGCAACAAGGAGAAGACTGGAGGTAAAATTACTGACAATGTGTTAGATAAAAGGACTCATGTGCAACTAGTATGACAATTTATTGTGGCAACGTTTCGCTCTCCAGGAGCTTTGTAAGGCTCCTGGAGAGCGAAAGGTTGCCACAGTAAAATGTCGTATTAGTTACGTGTGTCCTTTTGCTTAATAATTAATATTTATATTTCGCTTAATTGCTTAACTAATTGTGTTCTCAATATTTTATTTCTTAGATTAGATAGATGTTAAGTTACTAGTTATTTTAAAGAAGCTGTCAGTGACTGTCAAAAACATGATCGGTGCCACGTTCTTCACAGAACAAAATAGTACACAGTAAGTGTTGTAATGCCGCCCTTTCTCTTGAGATCATCTTTTGACATTTTTTGAAATCGGTGTTGTGAAGAGGGAAAATACAGAAGATTAAAGGCTTGTATATATGGTTTTCACTCTTTCTTTTCGAAGAACTGTGGGCTGGATGTTCTAGAAGCCCTGATAATTTTTCCATATGGAATTTTTTTTTCATTTATAAGGCATTTTCTTATAATAAATATTCATCACTGGTATTAGTTTTTGTTTTTGATTTCAGTACGAAGTGGTGTGACAAGGGTGGTGCCAACCTCGACCATCATTCTCGTGGTGACACTTCTGATGATTCTTACATCAGGTGTGGCGTCAACCTCGACCTTGAAGATAATCTTGGCAGTCCTACTGATTGTTTTCTCAAAGGTGGTGCCAAACTCAACCATTACGACCGTGTTGGCACCTCATGTGATTTTCCAAGCAGTCACGTGACTTGCCTACATGCTCTCTATAATAACTCAAAACTAGAAAATATAAGTTTGTTATAACCATGATAAATATAGCAAACTATTTCATGTATTCAATGTTAGTCGCTTCTATTATATGAGAAGGAGCGTTTACTAAGTCAAATGTTACTGCACATACACACACACATATATATATCAATAACAACACTGCGACTAGCCAAGGATTCGAACCCATGCTGCTTTGGCCCGCCTCATTGTGAGCGAAAACCCATGACGCTCTAACGCACAATAATATAAGACTGCTCGTTGAGGCTAGTACACCAAACGTGGAGGAGAATGAAATTAGCTCAGTGGCACCGACACCACCGTATGTCCTCGGACCAAGGGTAACACACCTAGCTTGGCTGGGTGCTTGTAGGATTGAGTGGTCCTGTGGCTTAGAGCGTCATGGGTTATCGCTCACTATGAGGCGGGCCAAAGCAACATGGGTTTGAATCCTTGGCTAGTCGCAGTGTTGTTATTGGTCAATACCACTTGTTCGTGGTCACAATAATATAATATATATATGTCGTGCCGATTAGGTAAAACTGGTCAATTAGCAAGAACTCATCTAAAATTAAATCCTTTCTAAAATTTTCTCTTATACGTTTAAAGATATATTTTTTCCATTTATGTTAATGTAAGAATTTATAATTTTGTACCAAGAGAAACTTTGAAAACCTACCTAACCTTATTACAACAAGCGCAATTTAATTTAGCCTAACCCAACTAAATATATTTTAGATACGTTAACATTAATTTAATAATGAACAAACACAATTAAATATATATTTTTCGTTATGTTCAGAATGATTTTGGCGAAATTATTGCATACACAAATTTTCGCTTGTCTTATATGGCAAGGTGAGCGTTGCTATTTAAGCCAAAATAGCAAGTTTTACCTAATCGGCACGACATATATATATATATATATATATATATATATATATATATATATAGATAGATAGATAGATAGATAGATAGAGAAGAGAGAGAGAGAGAGAGAGAGAGAGAGAGAGAGAGAGAGACATAAGCAACAATTAGGTATCTTTATTGTTGAAATGTTTCACCTACATGATGAACTTTTCAGTTAAATACGGACTAGAATGTGTTGTAGTGAGCAGTTGTGTTGAGGTAGAGGTAGTGTAATGAGTCCATCAATCTCGCCGAAATAATTTCAGCTGGTCAGTCCCTCCGCGTGTAGAAGAATTTACTGCCTTAGTCTGCCACCATATTTAGCTGAAGCATGAGAATGGAGTCTTAATAGGCTCCTTTAGTAATTAAGACTCCATTCTCGTGCTAAACTCTGCTCCGGGGAGAGGGACTGACCACCTCAAACTGTTTCTTCGAGATTGATGGAATTACTACATCATCTTTACTTTGCCACTACTCCTGCGACCTACAATGCATTCTCCTATGTATTTAACTGGTGAAGCCTACCACGTAGGCTAAGAGTTTTAACAATAAAGGTATGACACATCTGTTGCACATGTGTCATACTCATCAATTTGTCGGTATTCTATATCATTTTTACATACCTGTTAGACACAGCAACACATATGTGTCTTGTTACAAAGGATATCTTCCACAACTTCATCACTTAACTACAAATTATTAGTGAGAAGGTTTGGATTCTTGAAGGACATGCCTAATATAAGCCAGTAGGCTTGCTGCAGTGCTTCTCAATTCTTGCTTCTATTAGCGAATCCCGTCCAGACCATGGAGCTGAACTCTTCTCCAGACCATGGAGCTGAACTCTTCTCCAGACCATGGAGCTGAACTC
This sequence comes from Cherax destructor, assembly GCA_009830355.1. NCBI lineage: Eukaryota > Metazoa > Arthropoda > Malacostraca > Decapoda > Parastacidae > Cherax > Cherax destructor. The sequence continues at coordinate 105,587 of WNWK01004038.1, forward strand.
TTCTCCAGACCATGGAGCAGAACTCTTCTCCAGACCATGGAGCTGAACTCTTCTCCAGACCATGGAGCAGAACTCTTCTCCAGACCATGGAGCTGAACTCTTCTCCAGACCATGGAGCTGAACTCTTCTCCAGACCATGGAGCTGAACTCTTCTCCAGACCATGGAGCAGAACTCTTCTCCAGACCATGGAGCTGAACTCTTCTCCAGACCATGGAGCAGAACTCTTCTCCAGACCATGGAGCTGAACTCTTCTCCAGACCATGGAGCAGAACTCTTCTCCAGACCATGGAGCTGAACTCTTCTCCAGACCATGGAGCTGAACTCTTCTCCAGACCATGGAGCTGAACTCTTCTCCAGACCATGGAGCTGAACTCTTCTCCAGACCATGGAGCTGAACTCTTCTCCAGACCATGGAGCTGAACTCTTCTCCAGACCATGGAGCAGAACTCTTCTCCAGACCATGGAGCTGAACTCTTCTCCAGACCATGGAGCAGAACTCTTCTCCAGACCATGGAGCTGAACTCTTCTCCAGACCATGGAGCTGAACTCTTCTCCAGACCATGGAGCTGAACTCTTCTCCAGACCATGGAGCTGAACTCTTCTCCAGACCATGGAGCTGAACTCTTCTCCAGACCATGGAGCTGAACTCTTCTCCAGGCTCATGGGCTGATCACCTCAAAACGTTTTCTCCAAGGTTGATGGACTGATTATATCATCTTTACCTCGCCTCTACTCCTGCTACCTACAATAAATTCTCCTCTGTATTTGACTGATGAAGCCTACCACGTAGGTGATACGTTTCAACAGTGAAGATCCCAACTGTTGCACTTGTGTCTTTGTCATCATGTCGATATTTTATACTATTTGCAACACACACACACACACACACACACACACACACACACACATACACACATACACACATACACACACACACACCACACCCACACACACACACACACACACAGGCCTGCTGCAGTGTTCCTCCTTTCTTTTGTTATGTAATAGAGGAGGGACACTGAAAAATGCCTTCTCAAATCCAACCATATACATTTGCCCAACCTGTCGGTATTGTATACCATTCTTGTACAATGCTAGCCAAGCCATAGCTTTTGTAACCTTTCTTTCTCATGTACCAGCTGACTTTTCCACCACATGTATAACTACTACTACCTCTACTTGTACTACACTTCACTCACAGCCTATATATACCCTCTGTGTCCATGTATTTTTTGTAACGGCTTGACAGAGCTCCTGGAGAGCGAAACGTTGCCACAATAAAGTGTCATATTAGTTGCATTTTTGTCCTTTTACTTAACATATTGTCGGTAATTCTACCAACATTAATACAATTTTACTCAGATTGACTGGAATTCCTTGACTGGGAATTTAGAGTCTAACGACTTCTTAGAGGTAGTTCATGATTGTTTTTTAAAACTTGTTACAGAACCTACAAGGGGAAATAACCTGTTTAACTTGGTTCTGGCAAACAAAGAAACCCTTGTTAATAATTTAGAAATTACAGAGGAACTTGGCACAAGCGAATGGAAGTATGATAGTAGGCGTAACTCAGTAATGGTCCCAGATTTTCGATTAGCAGATTACAATGGGCTTAGAGAAAACCTTTCATCTGTGGACTGGGGTAACGAAGAGAGCTATCAATATGACAGCTTTCTAAACACTATACATGCTGCCCAAAGAGCCTTTATTCCGTATAAAGAAATAAGATCGAATAGAAATTACCTAAAATGGATGAATAGACTCAAATATCTTTCAGGGTAGAAGAAAGGAATCTATAGACACATCAAAAGAGGTGAGGGTCATCTTATGAATCAATTTATTCACATTAAGTAGGAGGTTAAAAAGGGGATAAGAAAAGCAAAATGTGGACTATGAAATTAAAGTTGTTAAGGATTCGAAAACTAACCCGAAAAGTTTTTTCCAGGTTTATAGAACAAAAGTTAGAGATGAGATAGGTCCCCTTAAAAATGACTCTGGGCATCTTACTGACCAGGAGAATGAAATGTGCTGGTTTTTAATAATTATTTTCTCTCGGTTTTCACTTAGGAAGACACTAATGATATACCGATAATTATTTTTTATAGTGGGTCTGAAAAAGATAAATTATGTAATATCACAGTCACTAGCGATATGAATGTCAAACAGATAGACCGATTGAAGCAAAATAAATCCCCGGGCCCTGATGAGCTTTTTCAAGGGTTCTTAAGGAGTGCAAAATGGAACTTTGTGAACCATTGACTAATATTTTTAATATATCTCTTCAAACAGGTGTAGTGTCTGATATGTGGAAAATGACCAATGTAATTCCTATTTTTAAAGCAGGGGACAAGTCGTTACCGTCAAATTACCGTCCAATAAGCCTGACCTCAATTGTAGGCAAATTACTAGAGTAAATTATAGCTGATATTATAAGAAGTCATCTTGATAAGCATAATTTGATTGATACTCAAAATGGATTTACGAGGGGCCATTCCTGTCTAACTAATTCACTAAATTTCTTCAGTAAAGCTTTTGAGGTGTTTGATCACTGTGGCATGCAAAGAGTATGTTAAAATTTATTTGGCTTATTTCACACTCCCATATAGGCTACCTCCCAACCAGTGAACCAGGTGCTAAGAGTTTAATGGTCGATAGGGAACCCATCGTTAAATCAGCACCTTGGTTCATTGACCAATCACAGGCAAGCCCGCCGAAGCTGACGCAGCGTGGTTCACTTGCGGTAAGCATTGGCGGACTTGCCTACCTGCTGGTTGAGTATGGTGCTCTCTCTCTGGCTTCTGCTTTTCCAGCTGTCACCGTGGTGTATACTTATTATTATTTTATCTGTGCATATTGTACATAGTGTACCTATCTGTATATAGTGGGTGAAGGCAAAATATACATTATAGTCTGCTTCTGAGTTTGTTTGCTCCATTTCCCATTACGACCAGTTCTCACAGGCCATTCATTACCTGTACAAGAAAGAATATACAATACCGACAAGATGAAAATTAAGACACATGTGCAGCATCTGGGTATCTTTATTGTAGACTTTTCGCCATCCAGTGACTTTATCAATACAAATTCTGGGACATAATTTGAAGACAGTAGAACTCCAATGCTCCAAGGCAGAGGGACTGATTACCTCATCTTTTGTATATAGTTCTACTGTCTTCAAATTATGTCCTTTAATTTGTATTGATAAAGCCACTAGTGGGTGAAACGTCTACAATAAAGATTCCCAGATGTTGCACATGTGTCTTAATCTTCATTCATTACCTATGTTCGTAATAATCACGATAAAGAATTCGATATTGTTTATTTGGATTTTAGTAAGGCTTTTCATAGAGTTCCACATCAGAGACTGTTAAAGAAAGTGGCAGCTCATGACACTGGGAAAAAAGTGACTTTCGTGGATCGAGTCATGGCTCATGAAGAGAAAGCAGTGTGTGCATTAAGTGGTGTTCCACAGGGATCAGTTTTAGGCCCGTTGCTGTTTATAATATATATCATTGACCTTGACGAGAGAATTACTAGTGATATGAGCAAATTCGCTGATGTCACGAAGGTAGGTAGGATAATTGATTCAAACGTAGATGTCACAGAACTTCAGGGGGATTTAGACAAACTCGATGCCTGGTGAGAAAAGTGGCAGATGCTGTTCAATGTAGATAAATGCAAAGTTCTGAAACTCGCGAATGTCCATAACTTATAAGCTAAATAATGTAGAACTTAGCCGTACAGAATGCGTAAAGGACTTGGGGGTTATGGTAAGCAGCATCCTTAAACCAAGCGTACGTAATAAGGCAAACAGATTATTGGGATTTATATCAAGAAGTGTAAGCAGCAGAAGACCAGCGGTTATACTAAAGCTTTATACATTATTAGTAAGGCCTTACCTAGATTACGCGGCTCAGTTCTGGACTATATATTACAGAATGGATATAAGTTCATTGGAAAGTATTATTCAGTTCCTGAAGAAAACCAATTAAAGAATATTACTGTCACGAGGGAAATGGTTATCAAACACTTAGATAAACTGAAGCAAAATAAGTCCCCGGGCCCTGATGCATTATTTTGAAGAGCACTTAAGGAATGCAAGTTGGAACATAGTCAGCCATTAACAAGCTTGTTCAATACGTCCATCCAATCTGGTGTTGTGCCAGAGATGTGACGGATGGCTAATGTTATTCCTATATTTAAATCATGGGATAAGTCCATTCCATCAAATTACAGCCCAATAAGCCTGAAGTGTATTATAGTAGGCAAATTATTAGACTCAATTATAGCTGATAATATTAGAAGTCACCTTGAAAAGCATAATTTGGTTAATGAATCTCAGAATGGGTTCACGAGAGGTCGTTCCTGCCTGACAAATTTACTGACGTTCTTCAACAAAATATTTGAGGCAGTATACAGTGATGAAGAATATGATATTGTTTATTTGGATTTCAGTAAAGCCTTTGATAAAGTACCTCACAAAAGACTCTTTAGATAGGTGGCAGCTCATGGTATAGGAGGTAAAGTTCTAGCATGGATAGAGGCATGGCTTACCAATAGAAAGCAGAGAGTTTCCATTAATGGGGTCAAATCTAAATGGGGATTAGTCACTAGTGGCGATCCACAAGGATCGGTTTTAGGCCCATTGTTGTTCATAATTTACATAAATGACCTTGATGAAGGAATTACAAGTGACATGAGCAAATTTGCTGATGATACAAAACTAGGCCGAATGATTGATTCTGAGGAGGATTTGGACAAATTTATGTCTTGGTCTGAAAAAAGGCCGTTTAAGTTCAATGTGGACAAGTGTAAGGTCATAGTCCATGGGAATGAGAATAATTCTAGAAATTATAAACTAGGTGAAGTAGAGTTTGATGTCACAGAGTGTGCGCAATAAAGATAACAGATTACTAGGATTTATTTCAAGAAGTATAAGTAACAGGAGTCCAAAAGTTATTTTACAGTTCTATACATCACTAGTGAGGCCTCACTTGGATTATGCCGCTCAGATTAGGTCTCCTTATTACAGAATGGATATAAATTCAAAGATAGACTTAGATCCATGAATTTTCACTCTCCTGAGAGACGTAGAATGAGAGGAGATATCATCGAAGTGTATGAGTGGATGATGGACATAAACAAAGGAGATAATAAACTACTGGTGATATAGACTCAGATAAGAACCAGGAATAACGGATTTAAGTTAGATAAATTTAGATTTAAAAACATAGGTAAGTACTGGTTTTCAAGCAGAGTTTTCGATGAAAAATTAGACATTTGCAGCATCTGAGTATCTCTATTGTAGACGTTTCGCCATCCAGTGGCTTTATCAATACAAAATCCAAGAACATAACTGGAAGACAGAAGAATTATATACAAAAAATGAGGTAATAAGTCTTTCAGCCTTGGAGTGGGTGAGAAGAGCACCATAGTAGTGAAGATTTTGGAGCAAAGGCAAGAAGGCTGGCGCTTATATACTGGCGACATGTTGATACGGACGGGAAGCAGACGAGGGCATAGTCACTGGTAGGTGGGATTACCCAGTGGAAGTACGTATGTCGTACCCGAGGCACGGGTATGACACATACTTTGTCAAACCCCCACAAGGTATAGTGTATTTTCCTGCACTTGTGCCAGAAGCTTGCTTGGGATTTTGTACCAGGTTCCTAATAGTAGTTGATGACCAGGTAGATATTTTAGCTAAATTTTCTGTCAAACATTTTTGAAACGTTAGTTGCAACGTTGCTGACCGGCAAAACTTGGAGGCTTTTCTTCAACTTGATTGGTGTTGGTCTTGTTGAGGATATGTGTCGCACGTTTCCTGCAGTCACGTATGAAACGTAGGGGAAAGAACTACTAAAAGAATGGGTGATGTATGTGAATTCTTTTTCGAGGAACTGCCGACTGGAAATTCTGTGAGCTCTCAGAAAGACGCCTATAATTACAACTCTTAGTTCTGGTGTCACTGTGAGAGAAGAAATGTAGAAGATCGTTCTTGTAGGTTGGTTTACGGTAGACTTTAAAAGAAAGTCTGTTTTCACCAGTGAGTAGGAGTACGTCGAGAAAAGGTAATTGGTTGTTCTTCTCCTCTTGAGAAGATTTCATAGTAGGTTCCAGAGTGTTGGTGGTGTTGAGGATGTCATGTACGTCTAGATTTTTGGGTACAATGACCTAAATATCATCAACGTACCAAATCCATGTAACTGACCTAGGGATGTTATTGAGGATCCGTCTGGATTCTAGATCCTCCATATATAAATTGGCAAGTACTGCACTAAGGGGTGAGCCCATGATTAGCCCTAACAGCTGTTTATACTTCTTGTCTTCAAACCTAAAACAGTTATAACGAACACAAAGTTCAACAAGGCTCACAAAATCTTGGCGAGGGACAGGTAACTCTGAATCATCGTTAATCACTCTCCGAAGAATATGAATGGCTTGATTAACTGGGATATTGGTGAATAAGGCAGTGATGTCGAAACTTGCAAGCTTCTTATCACTCGTGTCGAGATCCCTGACACGGTTAAGGAGGTCACCCGAATGCCTTTTTCACACTAAACGTGTCACCAACACTGCTTAAATTGCCTCCTATCCTTCTATCAAACTCCTCTTTGGCAAATGCTCGCTGCTCTCTGGTAGTTTCAAGATTGAGTTTGGCTAATTCAAGCGCAATTGAAGCTAGCTCGTCCTGAGACAAACCCGGTGTACCACCTGCTTCACGAAACTGCTGGTGTGATAGTTCTGGTGTTGGCCCTCCTATATTACGAAGGAACCTAAGCGGAGATCGGCGATTAATAGCTCCTGTAGCAGGAGATCCTTCAGCTTGGTGCGCCATGTTACTTGCGTCCACTTTAATTTGGAACGAATAACGTCACGAAGCTGGGTTGGTATTCTATGTTATTGGAACGAGCAATTCGCCAGCAACGCTGTAGAGATAGTTTGGGCAGATTTAGGAGAGTCTACTCAGACAACAACTACCTCACTCGTGTTGGTTGCATAACCCACTATAAAACGCTGTTTACAAAGCACACAACAACAGTGCAATACGATTTACAGGATACACACGCAATAGTAAGACTGACACGCATTACCGAAAGCATTAGCAAGGCTGACATGCAATGGCAAAAGTGACACCAGGCAATCTGAACGATACTAAGACAAGCTCCAGCTCCAGCTCCCGAACAGAGCTCCCATATTACGAATATAGATATCCTGCGACCTGGTCGTAATGGGATTCAAAGTAGAGTAAACAAAACTCAACAATAGTATATGGCTTGTATTTTCCTTCACCATATATATATAGATGTACATTTATGTACTCTATGTACAGAGGTTGAATAGTAAGTGTACCACATGGTGACAAAAGATGGCAGAAGCAGAAGCCAGAGAATGCACTGTGCTCAACCAGCAACTCAGACAAGTCTGTCAATTTGCTTGGCACAAGTGAACCATGTTGCTTCAGGTTTGGCAGGCTTGCCTGTGATTGGCAAATGAACCTAGGTACTGATTTAACAATGGGTACCCTTTTGATCATTAAACCCTTAGCACCCAGTTCACTGGTTGGGAGGCAGCCTATATGGGAGTGTGACATACGCCGAATATATATCATGATTTAACTTTATAAGTGGAAAATGGGTATTAACAAAGGAGATATAAATAAAGTCCTGAGGATATCGCTCTAAGAGAGAACACGCAATAAATGATTCATATTAGAAAAGTTTATATTTGATGGAAACCAGACATGTGCAACATCTGGGTATCTTTCCTGCAGACGTTCCACTATCCAGTGGCTTTATCAATAAAAATTCAACGACATAATTGGAAGACAGTATAACTATATACAAAAGATGAGGTAATCAGTCCCTCAGCCTTGTAGTTGGTGAAGAGCACCTTAGTCATGAAGATTTTGGAGCACAGTAAAGAAGGCAGGCGCTCATATACTGGCGTCAGGTGGTAAGGGACGGGTTGCAGACATTGTCACTGGTAGGTGCAATTTCCCAGTGGACGTAGGTTAGAGTGTCATGAAAATTTTTTTTGGGGCGATATACCCTTCCCCAAATTTGGATAAGATCCAAGGGAGACTACATTTAGATGAAAATTTTAAGGCCACAAGCCACGATGTCGTAATAATTCTCGGGGACTTTAACTTTAGTCAGATTAATTGGAATTCCTTGAATGAGAATTTAGAGTCTAGCGACTTCTAAGACGTAGTTCAGGATTGTTGTTGCTTTGCTTGGGTATTTATACAGGGATATTCAGCTGTTTTTTTATTGATCTTTAGATGAAGTACTTAGCTATTGTTTTTTAGTTATTGTGTTTTGCTATGGTATTTAGGTAGGGTATGTTTAAGGAGCATTTTGCTAAGACATTTGACTGAGTTATTTACGAAAAGCATTTAGCTTGGGTATTAACCCTTAAACTGTCCACACGTAGATATACGTTTACTCGCGTACTGCCGAACGTAGATCTACGTTTTTTCAAATGCTTTAACCTTGCACGATAAGCCTGAGTTGCTAGAGATTAGAGATGGGTCTGTGCACCCAGTGTGCAGTATTACAAAATTTGGGAATGACAAACAAATGCACTCTTCATTTAAACAAAGAACAATTTATTTTCTCAAAATATTGAGCAGTACGAGTAAACGTAGATCTACGTTTGACAGTTTAGGTTAACCAAATATATTTAGCTTGGGTTTTAAGCAATGATATTAAATTAGCTGGGTATTAAGCAATGGTATTTAGCTTGGGTATAGTTCAGTTGTTTAGAGTCTTTTACTAGCATCAAGGCACCACTTTACTAGCATCAAGACAGAAGGGGCATCAAGGCCCACTTACGATCAGACCACTTTACATCAGCACCTTTACTAGCATCAAGACAGAAGGGGCATCAAGGCACCACTTTACTAGTATCAAGGCACCACTTTACTAGCATCAAGGCACCACTTTACTAGCATCAAGGAACCACTTTACTAGCATCAAGGCACCACTTTAAAGACACTGATAAATGTTACTGTGAAAGAAGTAATTAAATGTATTGATAAACATTATGTATAAATGTATTAGTCGTTACACACAGTATGTTTATAAGTCTTTAAGAGTTTGACATCAGAGATTATCTTCGTTAGTGAAGTTCTCTCTCTCTCTCTCTCTCTCTCTCTCTCTCTCTCTCTCTCTCTCTCTCTCTCTCTCTCTCCAATGCCAGACTCTAATGATTACAATTTTACTTGCAAATGCTTTGATTGGATTTGTCGTCCCGTGGAGGACTCTCGGGATTCGGGCCATATGGAGCCGAAGGGACAGCAAGTGATTGGAAAGCCTGTTTCCAATCACGATTTATTCCTTCATATGTATATTTTTAAAATCACATGTAGAATTGTTTCTATTTTTATTTATTTATAATTGCGACTGATAACGAGAGCATGAGTTTTATAACTGGTGAGTCATATGTATGTTACATTGCTGTCGACACTGAATGAACCAAATGTTAACATATACACAGATAGACATACCTGTTATTTACCTGTGACAAGTTCTAAGGTTTCTTCAACTCTTGCAGCCCAACTCAACAGACTTGGTTGTTGTCTGTTTAGTTAAGCAGGCTGTTGCTACCAGCATCCCTAAGGCCTAAATAATAATAATAATAATAATAATAATAATAATCTATTTCTACAAGTACATGTACAACACTCGGACTAAGAGCTTTTTAAGAGTAGGATAACTTAAAAGAAACCATAAGACTACTAAGAGTGAGAATCGACTTGTTAGGAGAGAGATCGTGAACCCACTGACGATCATCCCTGTTTAGTGAATCGACGTCATGTAGGTCACGTGACTGAGGGAGACTGACCAGTACCTAAACAGGTAACCGGCAGTCTGACTAGTGGTCTCCCACTACATGAACACCACAGTAAAATGGTCTAACAAATACAATACATTACCATTGCCAAACATAAAATTACCATATAATAATATAAAGAGCAACATGCTCGTACTATACACAAGGCAGTAAGAATTCTACTCGAATATAAAATCGAGAAAGGGCTTAACCCGCAACACTGTGCTACATGTAGCGCCACAGTGACTGTGCTACATGTGGTACCGCTGTGACTGTGCTACATGTAGCGCCACTGTGACTGTGCTGCATGTGGCACCGCTGACTGTGCTACATGTGGCATCACTGTAACTGCTACATTGGTGCCACTGTGCCTGTGTTACATGTAGCGCTACTGTGGCTGTGCTACAAGTGGCACCAATGTGACTATACTACATGTAGGGCCGCTGTGACTGCTACATGTGGCACCGCTGTGACTGTGCTACATATGACACCGCTCTTACTGTGCTACATGTGGCACCGCTCTGACTGTGCTACATGTGGCACCGCTCTGACTGTGCTACATGTGCACCGCTCTGACTGTGCTACATGTAGCACCGCTGTGACTGTGCTACATGTGGCACTGCTGTGACTGCTACATGTAGCGCTACTGTGACTGTGCTACATGTGGCACCACTAACTGTGCTACATTGGTGCCACTATGCCTGTGCTACATTGGTGCAACTGTGCCTGTGCTACATGTAGCGCTACTGTGGCTGTGCTACATGTTATGCCACTGTGACTGTGCTACATGTGACACCAATGTGACTATGTTACATGTAATGCTACTGTGACAATGCTTCATATAGTACTTCTGTGACTGCGCTACATGTAGTGCCACTGTGATTGTGCTACATGTGGCATCAATGTGACTGTGCTACATGTAGCGCCACTGTGACTGCTACATGTGGTGCCCCTGTGACTGTGCTACGTGTGGCACTGATGTGACTGTGCTATATGTGGCACCACTGTGACTGTGTTACATGTGGCACCGCTGTGACTGTGCTACATGTGGCACCGTTGTGACTGTGCTACATGTGGCACCTCTCTAACGGTGCTACATTGGTGCCACTGTGACTGTGCTACATGTAGATGCGAGTGGTGATGCAATGTAAAAAGATAGTAAATGAGAGAGTGGGTGTGATGTTATCAACAAATTTTGTTGAAAATAAGAAAAAGTTTTGGAGTGAGATTAATGGATTTAACAAATGGATTTAATCCATTTAGCAAATGGATTTAACAGTTAAAAACAGGAGAGAAGAGTTCTTAGATAAAGAGTTAGACGTATTGAGAAGATGGAGGGAATAGTTTGAGGAATTGATGAATGTTTATGAGGATAGAGAAGTTGTCATTTCGTGTATTGGGCAGGGAGAAATGACACCTCGTAGGAGTGAGGAAGAGCCATTTGCTTGTGTGGGGGAAGTGTGTGAGGCAGTTTGTAGAATGGAAGAGGGTAAAGAAGCTGGGATTGATTTTATAAAGACAGAAATGTTAAAAGCAGGGGGGAAATAGTTTTGGAATGGTTAGTTCTTTTATTTAATAAATGTATGGAAGAGGGTAAGGTACCAAGGGACTGGCTGAGAGCATGCATAGTTCCTTTGTATAAAGACAAAAGGGACAAAATAGTAAAAAAATATAGGGGAATAAGTCTGTTGAGTATACCTGGTAAAGTGTTTAGTAGAGTTATTATTGAAAGAATTAGAAGTAAGACGGAAAGCAGGATAGCAGACAAACAAGGAGGCTTTAGGAAGGGTAGGGGAAGGGGTGTTGACCAAGTGTTTACAGTGAAACATAAAGGTGAACAGTATTTAGATAAGGGTTAAGAGGTTTTTATGACATTTATGGATTTGGAAAAGGCGTATGATAGAGTGGCTATGTTGCATATGCATATAGAGGCCAGCAGACAAGGACGGGACAAGAGAGGTAGTAGGAAAGGAAGAAGAGAAGTATTTGTGATCCTCAGTTCCTTGAATCAGAAATTTGCACTCTTTGTAATTCATTTTCTCGTCTTGACTACCCTTCCCATATCATAGACTCTGCCTTCTCACGTGCTAAACGGTCTTTCTTCTCTCCCAAACTCTCTACTCCTGGGAACTCTCCTGTCCTCTGCCTTCCCTATATTTCCAGTCTTTTTAATCTCAGCAACTCTCTCCGTTCCTTAGACATCAAACTTACTTTTCACCAGACCAACACTCTTCGCACCAATCTAGTTCATATCTGTCCTCCCTCTACAACAGGGCTACTCAACTACTGTGAGCAAAGGTCCACTTGGACAAGTAGCAATGTATGCAAAGCTTTGGATACATATATGACTAGTTTAGTAAAGGTCCGGATACATATTTGACTAGTTTAGTAAAACAAATAATTTGATATGGAAATAAATATCTGGAGCATAAAAAACCCTAAAACTAGAAGTCATATTTAGACTTTTCCAAAATGCCAAAAAAGTCAACTTCATTGCACAAGTGATAATTACCAATATAAATTACCAATAAATGGAAGAAAATATCACTATTTAGCTATGTGGCTTTGCTAGAATACTATATTCCATTCAGTGTGTGCATATTATTCAGATTGAATAATGTATTAATCCCGCTCTTGTGTACCACCTGATCCTGAACGTTGTAACAGCTGTTATTTAACTAAGCTTTCTCCTGAAGCCCGCGGTCCAACTACAACACCCAGAGGGTCCGGATTCGGACCGCGGGCCGCCAATTGAGTATTTCTACTCTATAGATTCTACTGGTGTCTGCGCTATTTCTTTTTCCTCCTGTCCTTTTCAGTACTTAGGAGAAACTGGCTCTTCTCTTTCTGACAGACTCAGTGAGCACAAAAGTAGTGTTAGTCTTGCCGACACCAACAATGCTCTTTTCTGTCATGTCAGAGATCACAGTCATCCTATTGACTGGTCTTCTGGTAAAACTGTCTACCCTACTTCTAACTTTCACAGTCGCCGTCTGGTTGAATCCTCCCTTATACACAACTTTCCTTGTATGAATCTTAGTCGTGACTTTGTCTCTGTAGATGCTTTCCTTTCCCATTACATTGTAAAATGCTCCAAACTTCAGAATATCCGTGACTTAACCTGATTCTTTTTTTCCTCTTCTCCCTCTTCCCCTTTCCTTTTTTCTCTTTCTCCTTTGAGTTTCCTTTTTTCTGCCTTGGGTATTGTCCATTATTATTATTCACCCCTCTGTGTTCTTGTTCCAACCTTTTGTGGCCCCCTAGCTTCCTTGTGAGTACCTAGCTCCCTTGTGGGCCCCTAGCTCCCTTGTGGGCCCATAGCTCCCTTGCAGTGCTCCTCTTTCTTAGTATTTGACTGACTCCACTACTACTATTACTACCTACCACTACTTCTCTTCTTCCTTTCCTATTACCTCTGTTGCCCCGTCTCTGTCTGCTGGCCAATATATACTCCCTCCTTTTTGTTAGTGTGACTTTGTAAATGGTCCAAGTTGGACCGAAACGTCGTGGTAAGCTCCTCTCTCCTATGTGAGGGTTATCTGTGTATTGTTCCAGTCACGGTATTGTTCCTTTTTGTTATTTATTGCATATGTATGGAATAGGAGGTAGGTTACTGAAAGCATCAAAGAATTTTTAACGAAGATAGTGAGGCTCAGACTAGAGAATGTAGGAGAGAAGGAGATTATTTCCCAGTAACAGTAGGCCTTAGACAGAGAGAAGTGAATGCTCGGGTGTTGGCAAGAGGTGTGGGGTTAAAAGATGATGAATCTAACACAAAGTGGGAGTTGTCACAGTTGCTCATTGATGATGACACTGTACTTTTGGGGGATTCTGAAGAGAACTTTCAGAGGTTGGTGGATGAGTTTGGGAGGGTATGTAAAAGCAGAAAATTAAAAGTGGATATAGGAAAGAGTAAGGTGATGAGGATAACAAAAAAATTAGGAAACGAAAGATTGGATATCAGATTGGAGGGAAGAAGTATGGAGGAGGTAAATGTATTCAGATATTTGGGAGTGGACGTGTGAGCAGATGTGTCTATGAAAAATGAGGTTAATCATAGAATTGATGATGGAAAAAGGGTGAGTGGTGCACTGAGGAGTCTGTGGAGACAAAGAACATTATCCATGGAAGTAAAGAGGGGAATGTATGAGAGTATAGTTATACCAACACTCTTGTATGGGTGTGAGACATGGGTGGTGAATGTTGCAACAAGGAGAAGGCTGAAGGCAGTGGAGATGTCATGTCTGAGGGCAATGTGTAGTGTGAATATAATGCAGAGAATCCGTAGTTTGGAAATTAGGAGGTGTGGGGTTACTAAAAGTATTTTCCAGAACGCTGAGGAGGGGTTGTTAAGGTGGTTCGACATTTAGAGAGAGTGACACGAAATAGAATAACTTGGAGAGCAAATAAATCTGTAGTGAAAGAAAGGCGGGGTCGGGGGCGGCCTAGGAACGGTTAGAGGGAGGGGGTAAAGGACATTTTGTTTGTGAGGGGCTTGAACTTCCAGCAAACATGCGTGAGCTTGTTTGATAGGCATGAGTGGAAACAAATAGTTTTTATGACTTGGGGTGCTGTTGGAGTGTGAGCAAGGTAACATTTATGAAGGGTTTCAGGGAAACCGGCAGGCCGGACTCGAGTCCTGGAGATGGGAAGCACAGTGCCTGCACTCTGAAGGAGGGGTGTTAATGTTACAGTTTTATAACTGTAGTGTGAGCATGCCTCTGGCAAGACAGTGATGGAGCAAATGATGATGAAAGTTTTTATTTTTCGGGCCTCCTGCCTTGGTGGAAACGGCCGATGTGTTAATTAATAAAAAAAAAATGCGAGTGGTTAGCAGTGGGTGCTGTAATTCTTCAGAAGTGATTAAGAAAAAGGGAGGAGGAAGCACCATTGTTGGTATTTGAGCTTTCGCGCACGTCAGTGGGGAAGAACAAACTCGAACTGTGGGAACCTCCCAAAGAGGAAGAGAAAAGTTAGATGCTACATGAACATACAAAGAGGGCAATAAAGAGAATACAAGAGCGAGTGAAGACGAAGAGAAAAGGGATGGAGTAAACAAGGGGGGCGAACAAATAATGGACCTCTACTAACATCCGTTACTATTCTGTATATAGAGGAATCGTGAAGGTCATGAGAGCGAACAAAATAACGGAGGCAATGGGCATCAAGGCGATAGTTCAAGGATGGAACATTCGTTTCTGCATATAAGCTCTCGACAGGGAAGGAGCGAAAACACTTAGATATAAATATAATCCCTGATGACGGATGGGATCAAGTTTAGAGTTACGGGAGAGGCTGCAGAATATATCTGGTCGCTGTAATTTAGTTTGTTAAAATTAGGGCTGAATGCAGTCGGAGACTTCGATGATTCGCCCCCCAGGAAAGATTAGCTAGGGTTTTAAGGAGGTTCAGCCGGTTATGGCAAGTTGCTTTCAGCGAGGTAAAGAGAGTTTCCAGGACAGGATTCTGGAGTGAGGCTGCTACTAAGCGGCAGTCAGCGAATGCACAGGCTATAACAAAGTCATCGACATAAAGTGATGACCAAATATTAGATGGCCGAGCATAGGTCAGATCGTTTACACCAAGTAGAAAAAGAGTGGTGCTAAGGACACATCCTTGTGGGACACCTTCAGCTTGGACAAAGTCCGGGGAAAGCAAATTATTAACAAGAAAACAGAAATGTCTCTCATATAAGAACATTTTAAGAAAAAGTGAATAATTGCCTCGTAGGCCTAAGAAATGAGCTTGGGCCGAGATGTTATATTTCCAAGTAGTGTGATATGTCTTTTCTAGATAAAAAATGACTGCAATAACTGAGTGGTTACTATCAAAGTCATTACGAACATAGGTATCTAAAGCGGAGAAAGGTGTCAATAGTGGAGCGGCCCTTACGAAATACAAATTGAATAGTGGAGAGGCTATTGTGCGTCACTAAATACAACAACAAACGTCTATTTACTAGATGTTCCATTAATTTGAAACTGCACTATTAAGAGCAATGGGACGATAGTGTGAGGCGTCATGGCCCGAAGTACCAAGTTACGAAAAGGAAGAACAACGACATTTTTCCACAGCTGGGGAAGAACCCTTGCGATCAAATAAGATTAATAATACGAAAGAGAACTGCGAGGGCTAAGGGATATAAATATTGAAGCATACGAATATGAATGCCATCAGGCCAGCTTCCGACGATCGGCAATGGGAAATGCTGACTCTAGTTCAAGAAGTGTAAAACACACATTATAACACTCTTCCCTGCTAGAAGAAAAGTTTAAGGGGCATAAATGGAGATAGGGACAAGATGATTTCCAATTTCTATGGCAATTTCAAGAGGTCTTGCAACCGGTTCTTAGGGCAACCTTAAGAACCGGAGCCGGGTCTGGAAAGTATTTGCCACTCAATTTCCGTACTTTTTTCAAAACTGCACTCATAGTGGAAGTCTAAGTGACGTTGGAAGCATAATCCTGCCAACAAGTAGTTTTAGCTTCTCGGATGGCACGTCGGGCAGCCGCCCTCGTCCGCTTAAAATCTAGGAGTCGCTTTGTGGTCCTATTATAACGATATCGACCCCCATGCAGCACGTTTCAAACGTACTGTACGAGCACAAGTAGGAGACCACCAAGGTACGTATTTCTGAGGATGCCTAACTAAGATTTGAGGAATTATACTCGAGACTGTGATTAAAATCGAGGACGAAAATAGTTGCAATAACTCAGAATTTAAGGATAAAGAGAAGGTTCTTCACTAAGAACAGTTTGACACGAGTAATGGCCTAATTCGCCAATTCAGTCTGCTAAAGTGTGCTATGAGGAGGTCGAGAATACATATGAGAAGTAAGAAAGATAAGAAAATGATCGTTGTCATGTAAGTCAGGGAGCACTGACGGGTGAAGTTGAGGAAGAGCAACAAGAGAGTGTTTGAGTGCGAGGGTAGAAATGAGTATGAGCACCCGTATTTAAAACATGGAGGGGAAGAAAAGAGAGAAGAGCCTCTAAGTGATCACCACTAGAGCCACAGTGAGGCCTCACTAGAGCCACAGTGAGGCCTCCCTACAGGAAATGGTGAGCATTAAAATCACCTAATAAAAGGAGAGGAGGAAGTAGGGAGAAATCAGATGCCACATCCCGAATAGATAATAGCCGAGAAGGAGAAAGATAAATATCAGCCTGTATACCACTTGTCTAAGTAGATGAAAGCTGCAGTGTGATGCAGCGAAGTACGGACAAGGACCCGAGAATGTGGTATACCGTGGCGCACGAGAAGTCCACTTTCATTAAAAGTTCTGTCAGGAAAAAGGATCCGATGAATGTAATAAGATATTGCCGGTGATGAGACGGAAAACAGAAGAGCGCAATTTTGTTTCTTGCAAGCAGACACAAACAGGAAAAAACTGGGAGAGCAATGCCTGAAGCTCTCTCCGATTACCCCTGAGGCCTCGAATATTCCACTGTAAATAAGCCATGATCAGCTAAGAGAGCATAACAGTAACGGTAGGTCCGTAAAGTCAACTTGAGGAGGCAGTGGGAAACTAGTAATGAGTGAAGTATTGGGATGGCATAAAAAGGAAGGCGATGGGAAGAAAAGCACAGAAGGTGAGAATGTGAAGTGTCGAGGAGTGGATCGGTGTCTATCATAGGTGTTGTCTCCTCCATAAAAGCGGAGATGTCTTCAATAGTCTAAGATGAGAGAGAAGGCGGAGAGAGCCAGGCGGCGGATAAGAAGTAGTTTGAGTAAAAAGTGGAGAGACAACGGAAGACTCCAAAGAAGGGGTAGAAGTGTCTTGGCTGGCAGAAATTTCCGGAGGGAAAGGCGAGGGAGCAACTGTACTTAGTAGTGGATGATCCTCCACAACAGTATCAGATGTATCTCGAGGTAAAGACCTAGACTTAGAAATGGGGAATGTCCTATTGTTTGGGGATTGAAGTAGAATTTTACATAAATGAAGATGAAAACTTTGAAAAGGGACATGTGGCGTAGATTTACATTGGAATGGGCGAGTAGACGTTGAAACATGTGAATGGGAAGGTGAAGGAGTGGGGACAGAAAGAGATGATGAGGTTGGAACCTCAGAGCCCAGGACCGTGAAAAGGATGGACACAGAGCTGACTGCGGAAGGGGCACAGAGGCAATTGTATTACTTTTATTATTATTATTATTATCATTATTATTATTATCATAACTAAGCGCTAAACCAGAGAGGCAATTGTAGAAGCAGGCACCACCGAAGTCTGGGGCCATCTAGCGACCCTGGAATAAGAAAGCCGTGGAAATCTCCCTTGGAGATGGGAAACACCATGACATAAGAGAAGACCTCTTTCTCTTAAGAAAATCAGGCAATAGCGAGAATAAGCCGAGTGCGCCTCTTTACAGTCAAGGTAAGAGGTAAAGTAGTTGCAGGAAGGATTGCTATGGTCAGCAGCACCAGAGAGAGCATTCTGCCTCTGACGTGCAATATTTCACCGGGTGCCCAAAGCGCCATATTTTCGACATTGTTGTAGGGTAGGGATTACCTCCCGCATTTGTAGGCGTTGTCCCGCTAAGTAAACAGAGGGTGTCAGTTCACGAATGTCAAAAGTTAGCTTTGCTATGCTGAAAGAGCAGGGAGATTATGGAGCTCGAGTTACTACAGAACGTCTTCATTACAAGTGAGAAAGTCGCGTTGTTCGATCGTATGTGGAAGTACAATTGATCCACAGCAAGAATTAAGGGAGATGTGCTTGCAAATCATAACTGGCATGTTGTCAACAATATCAAAAAGTGAAAGATTGTGTGCCACTCTAAGAATGTAGTAAATGTTGTGCCTAACATGGCAGAACATTTCCTTCTACATTCTTAAATCTGCCTTGCTGATTTTGTGGTCGTAAAGATAGTCAATAGGAGAAGTTGGATGAAGTGTAAAGAATTTTGTCCAAAGACTTTGAAACACAGAGCGTAAGGGTAGGAATTTTTTAGCTGGACATTTTTTAGAGGTCGTTTGGACAAAAGGTTAGAGGCAAGCCGTCCAGAGTCGTGTGTGCAATCCGAAAATCGATGCACTGTGTGTGGAGAAGCCGGTATCGTAATCAAAGCCACGCAGAGTCAGAAGTGTCTAAAGGGTAAGTCGGAATCGTGGTACCAGTGGAGGGTAACGGATCGTTACCTGGAGGAGGTACAGGGTTGGAAGAGTGGTCCGAAGGAGTGCCAAGGTCTGTTGGAGGTGCTACAGGAAAGGGCCCGGGAGGAGGCAAGTCATGGGTCACCATGATAAGTTTACCTTTTTTTTATTTATTTAAAAAAAAGGTTGAGGGTGTGGTTAGTGTGGATGGATAGCTCCCAGGAGGAATGAAATGATTGTATATCCCCCTCTGCACCCAAGATGACCCTCAGAGCAGCCAGCAATGCAGACGCTACGTGCAACCCGTGTCATACTCTACCCTTCATGCCAGGATAGCAACCTCACTTCCGCCGAGCCACCTAGGCAGACAAAAGAGAAAACAGCAGGAAATCTGCCGCAAGGCATGCCTCCATCGGCCACTACCTCCCAGAACCAACAGGCAGCCACCAGAGATACACCTGTCACCCGAAGGACACCCTGAGCCCTCCCTACACCCCAGATCTCCAGAGTGGGAACGGGACATCTGCAGATGATCCAGATTCCATAACAAACACCACCACCAAGGACATCAACGGAATGGGATGAATATCAAATCACTTGTTCTCTCTAGGCTGGAATACTGCTGTTCACTAACGGCCCTCTTCAAGGCTGGCGACATTGCAGACCTGGAGAGTGTACAAAGAACTTTCACAGCACACATAAGTACGATAAAGCACCTAAATTACTGGAAACGGTTGAAGGTCCTTGTTGCAGGTTATGCCCGAAATATTTTATATTTGAGTATATTCCAGTGGGATATTTCTCTTTATTTTTATTATGAATATTAGCCTTATTATATGTATGGTAATGCTAATATTTTATTATATTATACTGTATTTGTTAGTCTATTTTACTGTGCTTTTCATGTAGTGGGACACCACTAGTTGGAGTGCCGGTTACCTGTTTAGGTACTGGCCGGTCTTCCTCTAAAGTCACGTGAACTACATGACGTCAGTTTACCAAACATTGGTACTCGTCAGTAGGTTCAGGTTTTCAACCCCGAGTACATAGCCCTCTTAAGCACTCGGTTACATAGTTGCTTTTCTATAGAATTCAAAGTCTCTTGCACGAGACAATTGACTATTAGTCCGAAAGATTGCTAGCTTAAGTAATCCCTGTAAGAGATTGTTTCTCGGGAGTAACTAAATAGTTATCCTTTCTGAGCAAGATTGTCAATATTGCTGGATTGTTTGGGGTTTGGTTATTTAAATATTTATGAACGTAAATATACAATTATGTTCTTTAAGATTCATAGTATGTGAAGTATCACAAGGTGTCACATAACCTCCTTATGAGAATGGAATTTTAATGTTTAACCTAGCTACTAAGTACGACAAGAGACTTAGTATTCAAATTAAATATAGATCAGAAGGAAGTGTCAAAAGTCGTCGTTAATTGAACCTTGGTACACCCTATGTGTTTTCTTGTAGACGTAGTTAATATCTAACCCAGTTACTAAGTATGACAAGACTTAGTATTCTAATAAGATAAAAAACCTGGAAAAACGACAAAGTCTTATTTCCCCTGAACTGAAATTTAAAAGGCGAACAACGGCTAAGTCATTATTTTCCTGTGGTTACAGCATAAGGCCAGTGTTTGTAACAGTCCTTGATCTGTATTCCCTGGAATGCAGGCGAGAGAGATACATGGTAATATACACTTGGAAGGATTGGTACCAAACCTGCACACGAAAATCACTCCCAATGAAAGTAAAAGACTCAGCAGGAGATGCAACATTTCCCCGATGAAAAGCAGGGGCGCCACGAGTACACTGAGAGACAACACAATAAGTGTCCGGGGCCCAAGACTGTTCAACTGCCTCCCATCATACATTAGGGGGATTACCAATAAACCCCTGGTTGTCTTCAAGAAGGCACTGGACAGGCACCTAAAGTCAGTACCTGACCAACCGGGCTGTGGTTCGTACGTCAGTTTGCGTGCGGCCGGCAGTAACAGCCTGGTTGATCAGACCCTGATCCACCATGAGGCTTGATCTCATACCGAGCCGCGGGGGCGTTGACCCCCGAAACCCTGTCCAGGTAAACCCTTTCGCTAACGTAGAAGCTAGAATTTCAGAGGGTAAGTCCCCAAAGGCCAAAATAAAGGAAAGGAATGAGAGGGATAGGGAAAGGACAGAAGGGATGGGGAGGATGGGGTAGGGAAGGGGGGATTAGGGGTAATTAGGTTCGGTCGGAGAAAGAAGACCGAAGGGTTCAGTTCATCAGACCAAAAGCCTCTTCACTGCGAGTTTTAACGAAGAACAGAGTAAGAAATTCGTTGTTATCAAGTACATTATCGAGAACTTAATGAACTACAATGGTAGTGTGTATTTAGTGAAGAACAGATCAGGTGCTTCAGAGAGCGAGAGTGTCAGAGTTGAGTCTAGTGAATGACTGGATGGCGTCGTCCACTCTGCAGTGAGCCGTATATTTAGTGTTTTATCCTATAAAGAGTTTATATATTCTTCTAGTTAGAATACTAATATGTTAACATTTAATATCCTCTGATTAATATTATGAGAGTGCTCCCTCTCATAATATTCTTCTGCATTCAAAAATATATCCATATTTATGTAATTTACTGAATAGCAAATTTAAATTTTGCCCTAAATGAAACATTCTTATAAAATAGCATTAAAACATCCACTTATTGTCTTCAATAAAGTGCTATTTAAACAAGCACCTTTGTTGTTATTAGCATTAGCAGTTATTTACTCTATGCGCCGCTAATTCCCATTAGGTGATTAAATTCACACGTACTTAATATTTATATAACGTCAAATATGTAACTGAGGAGTATTAAACGAAGCTGTTACCTTCACGGACCCGTCAAGGGCACGGGATGGTGGTCCTCAAGGTCTCTTGATTCAAGGAAGTATGTTTTTCCTCTCAAATAAGTCCTGGTGACATTTCTTTCCCCAAGACGTCCTATGATAATTACTGATCTACAGCTTCATAAAAAAGGAGAATCACTGAGTATAATAATGATATAAAATACCGACAAGTTAATACGTAGGCTTCTTCAGTCGAGTACAGAGGAATCAACAGAAGCAGTAGATATGTAAAGACGATGTAATCAGTCCATCACCCTTGAAGACGTAGTTTTGAGGTGGTCAGTCCCTCACCCTGGAGAAGAGTTTTGCTCCATAGTCTGGAACAATGAGAAGTTGAATCAACAGTATGGAGACTGCCCACTAGTAGAAGAGAGAATATTATTACTGAGAGGGCAGATGTCTCCCTCATATCCATCCCTTCTCACTTGTAACTAGTACTGAGGCAAAAAATATTGTCGATGATGTTTTCTGTACCAAGACACTGTTGTCTTGCAGTGTCTGACAGAGTGAATATTCACATAGTTCAGTACATCGTCTTCACATCTCTACTGCTTCTGCTGACTCCTCTGTACTCGACTAAAGAAGCCTACTGTGAAGGTGAAATGTTTCGGAATAAAGATACCTAACTGTTTCACATATGTCTTACTTATCAAGGAGGAACACTGCAGCAGGACTATTGGCCAATACTAGGCAAGAACTTTTCAAGCCTAAACACACTAACAAAAATATCTGTCAAATCCATTTTCAATGCTACACAAAGAATAAACTTGGTAAGCGATGGAAGTCTGATCTTATGCAGATGGAGAAGCTCCTGTTATTTCTGGTTAGCACTTCAGATCGCAAGGGAGGGATGAGGAATCAATATGTCCTACTAAGTCCCATCACATGGGTTCTAACTCACAAAATATCTCGCGTGTGCTGCGGATTATCACGCCAGCAGCAGAGCTGCTAATGAAACAAAAAAAATACTGGATACAAGGTGGTTATTATGTATAATATTGAAGAAAGACAAAACCGCAGTAATTGTACTTCAATGTCATTACTGGTAACCAGGTTAAAAAACACTTTAAACAAGAATCCTGGTAGATCACTTTACCTGATCAGGAGAAGACTGAAGGTGAAGTAATTACCCAAACTCCCAACCTAACCAGGTAAGGTTAATACTACCAGGAGTAGAAACTAAAAAAAATCCGAAACAGAAGAATTCTGGAATTGTACGTCAGCCCGGCGGCTGTGCGGCCGACGACACACTGTAACAGTCTCTTGGAGTCTGAAATACCATTTTCTCTCGCTGGTTGGATTATCATAAAATCATTAGTATATAATATCAACAAATAAAAGAATTAGACACATGCAACAACTGATTTTCTTTATTATGTAGATGTTTCACCAACCAATGCTTTATCAATACAATACAGAGACAAAAATAGAAGACTAAAGAGGTAGAAGTTGAGGTAATCACGTAATCCGTTCAGCGTAGAAGCAAGTGTTCAGTAGAGCACAGGCAGGAGAAGATGGGCTTGTATAGTGAAGTCAGATGAGTTGCAACAGATGAAGGCCTTGTCACTGGTAGGCGGGATTTCTCAGTGGAATCCTACCAAATGCTTCCCCAGGAACTTAAAGCAGTCTTAATTGCAAATGTTGCAATATTCATCACATCTAATATTGATCAAGTTGTCCTCACCAACTAAGTCACCTACAAGCTCGTAGAGATGTTTACGTGGATGGCCAACAACAAACTTACTCTCAGTTCAGACAACACTTTCTACATGCTGTTAAGGAATAAAGCTAAATAATAATTAATTTAGTATAAAAACAAATAATTATTACTTAGTACGGAAAGACGAGGGAAAATTCTCGAATCCATCCTGAAATTCAACACTTACATCCAACACACACACACAGAAGGGACTCCAGAAAGACGGAGAGGTGGGGTACACCATCAAGTGTTGGACACAATACATACAACCGAGGAGGAAGTGAAGAGGCTGCTACGCGAGTTAGATACCTCAAAGGCGATGGGGCCGGATAACATCTCTCCATGGGTCCTGAAAGAGGGAACAGAGGCTCTAAGTGTACCAGTAACAACAATCTTCAAAGCATATATCGTAACAGGGCAACTACCTGAGGTATGGAATACAGCAAATGTAGTCCCAGTTTTTAAAAAAGGAGACAGACACGAAGCATTAAACTACAGACCAGTGACACTGACATATATAATATGCAAAGTCATGGACAAGATTATCAGAAGAGTGGTGGAGCTTCTAGAAAGGAATGAGCTTATCAACGACAACCAGCACGGTTTCAGGACAGGAAATCCTGTGTCACAAACGGTCTGGAGTTCTATGACAGGGTGACAGCAGTAAGACAAGAGAGAGAGAGAGGGGTGGGTAGATTGCATTTTCTTGGACTGCAAAGAGGCGTTTGACACAGTTCCACACAAGAGATTAGTGCAAAAGCTGGAGGACCAGGCAGGGATAACAGGGAAGGTACTCCAATGGATCAGGGAATACATGTCCTGAAGACAACAGGAAGTCATGGTACGTGGCGAGGTGTCAGACTGGGCGCCTGTGACGAGCGGGGTTCCACAGGGGTCAGTTCTAGGACCAGTGTTCTTCCTGGAATTGGTGAATGATATGACGGAAGGTATAAACTCATAAGTGTCCCTGTTTGCAGATGATGTAAAGTTGATGAGAAGAATTCAATCGGACGAATACCAGGCAGAACTACAAAGGGATCTGTACAGGCTGCAGGCCTGGTCCAGCAACTGGCGCCTAGAGTTCAACCCCACCAAATGCAAAGTCATGAAGATTAGGGTAGGGCAAAGAAGATCGCAGACGGAGTACAGTCTAGGGGGCCAGAGACTATAAACCTCACCCAAGGAAAAAGATCTTGGGGTGAGTATAACACCAGGCACATCTCCTGAGGCGCACATCACCCAAATAACTGCTGCAGCATACGGGCGCCTAGCAAACCTAAGAACAGCATTTCGACATCTTAATAAGGAATCGTTCAGAACCCTGTACACTGTGTACCTGTGTACGTTAGGTCCATACTGGAGTATGCAGCACCAGTTTGGAACCCACACCTAGCCAAGCACATAAAGAAACTAGAGAAAGTACAAAGGTTTGCAACACGACTAGTCCCGGAGCTAAGGGGTATGTCCTACGAGGATAGGTTAAGGGAAATCGACCTGACGACATTGGAGGACAGGAGAGAAAGGGGAGACATGATAACAACATATAAGATACTGAGAGGAATTGACAAAGTGGACAAAGACAGAATGTTCCAGAGATGGGACACAACAACAAGGGGACACAGATGGAAGTTGAAGACTCAGATGAATCACAGAGATGTTAGAAGTATTTCTTCAGTCACAGAGTTGTCGGAAGTGGAATAGTTTAGGAAGCGATGTAGTGGAGGCAGGCTCTATACATAGCTTTAAGCAAGGTATGATAAAGCTCATGGCAGGAAGGACCCAGTAGCGGCCAGTGAAGAGGCGGGCCAGGAGCTGACTGACCCTGCAACACAACTAGGTGAGCACAACTGGTAGACACACCACACTGCACACACTCAGAGCACAGGACACAACACTCTGCGAACACAGCAGAACAGGCAATGACAAACAGAGTCAAGATTCACGGGCTTCAGGAGAGCGAGTTAAGACACACAAGAAAGAGGCAAGATGAACAGACGAAGATTGAAAGATCATCAGAGAAATAGGCGAAAGCACATGTCGGAGATAGAAATTCAGAATAGGATGTAAGGGAGAAAAGGCTGGCGCTGATTTCAAGACAGAATCAGTGCGAACTGGATCCTGCAAGAACCACGGCTGAAGGAATCATCAGCATACAAGAGGATCCTAGACCGAGACAGAACGACAGCAGCTGAGAGTATAGCAGAACGAAAGGAGCAGAAGAAGCACGGACAGAATCACAGAATCAACCAGAGCAGGGCAGAGCAACATGCGCATGAACACACAGACCCATCCCCAGAACCCCAAAACCAAACACGCTATCCCAACACAGACCACAATCCACACTTACATCCCCCACCCTACACTATGCTGTAGAATCCTGCAGCACACCGCCAGGGACCCCACCCTCACAGACCCCCCATAACACAGTGTTGGAGAGGAAACTGAATGTATGGTACACCAACACTGATGGAATAACGAATAAGTTGGAGGAGTGACATGAAAGAGTCCAAGAGGCATCACCGGACATCATAGTCCTCACTGAAACAAAGCTCACAGGGATGATAACAGATGCCATCGTTCCAACGGGATATCAGATCCTGAGAAAAGACAGAGGGAACAGATGGGGTGGAGGAGTGGAACTGCTGATCAAAAACTGATGGGATTTTGAGGAGAAGCAAGAGATTATATAATAGGAAGGCTTCAGTCCGGAGGTCCAAAGGTGGTAATCACAGTGATGTATAACCCACCACAGAACAGCAGGAGGCCAATTCAAGAGTATGATGAGAGTAATAGAGCGATGGTTGACACACTGGCCGAAGTGGCCAGAAGGGCTCTTGCGAGCAGGGCGAAGTTACTGATATGGGTGACTTCAACCATAAGGAAATCGATTGG
Organism: Cherax destructor; assembly: GCA_009830355.1. NCBI lineage: Eukaryota > Metazoa > Arthropoda > Malacostraca > Decapoda > Parastacidae > Cherax > Cherax destructor. The sequence goes on from WNWK01004038.1 coordinate 131,982, forward strand.
GGGAACTTAGAGCCACACGGGGCCAAGAAACGTGGAAGGCTAAGATGATGGAGGTGGTACTGGAAAATCTCATGTACCAACACGTAAGGGACACTACCAGAGAGAGAGGAGAGGACGAACCAGCAAGACTACGTAGGCATGAAGAATTTCCTGCAGTGAGTTCAGTGGGACAGAGAGCTGGCAGGGAAGTCAGTAAACGAGATGATGGAATATATAACAACAATTTGCAAGGAAGCTGAGGAGAGGTTTGTACCCAAGGGCAACAGGAATAGCGAAAAAGCCAGGATGAGCCCGTGGTTCAACCAAAGGTGCAGTGAAGCCAAAACCAAGTGTGCTAGGGAATGGAAGACGTACGGAAGGCAAAGGACCCAGGAGAATAAGGAGAACAGTCGTAGAGCCAGAAATGAATAGGCACAGGTAAGAAGGGAGGCCCAAAGACAATACGAGAATGACATAGCAGCAAAAGCCAAATCTGACCCAGCCACATAAGGAGGAGAACAACAGTCAAGGACCAGGTAATCAGGCTGAGGAAGGAAGGAGGGGAGATCACAAGAAATGACCGCGAAGTGTGTGAGGAGCTCAACATGAGATTCAAAGAAGTGTTCACAGAGGACATAGAAGGGCCTCCAGAAAGGCGGAGAGGAGGAAGTGAAGAGGCTGCTAAGTGAGCTAGATACCTCAAAGGCGATGGGGCCGGATAACATCTCACCATGGGTCCTGAGAGATGGAGCAGAGGAGCTATGTGTACCACTAACAACAATCTTCAACACATCTATCGAAACAGGGCGACTACCTGAGGTATGGAAGACAGCAAATGTAGTCCCAATTTTTAAAAAAGGAGACAGGCACGAAGCACTAAACTACAGACCAGTGTCACTGACATGTATAGTATGCAAGGTCATGGAGAAGATTATCAGGAGAAGAGTGGTGGAGCACCTAGAAAGGAATGAGCTTATCAACGGCAGCCAGCATGGTTTCAGAGATGGGAAATCCTGCATCACAAACCTACTGGAGGTCTATGACAGGATGACGGCAGTAAGACAAGAGAGAGAGAGGGGTGGGTAGATTGCATTTTCTTGGACTGTAAGAAGGCGTTTGACACAGTTTCACTCAAGAGATTAGTGCAAAAGCTGGAGGACCAGGCAGGAATAACAGGGAAGGTACTCCAATGGATCAGGGAATACCTGTCAGGAAGACAACAGCGAGTCATGGTACATGGCGAGGTGTCAGAGTGGGCGCTTGTAACGAGCGGGGTGCCACAGGGATCAGTCTTAGGTCCGGTGCTGTTTCTGGTATTTGTGAACGACATGACTGAAGGAATAGAATCCGAAGTGTCCCTGTTTGAAGATGATGTGAAGTTGATGAGAAGAATTCAATCGGAAGAGGACCAGACAGAACTACAGAGGGATATGGACAGGCTGCAGGCCTTGTCCAGCAACTGGCTCCCGGAATTCAACCCCACGAAGTGCAAAGTCATGAAGATTGGGGAAGGGCAAAGAAGGCCCCAGATGGAGTATAGTCTAGGGGGCCAGCGACTACAAACCTCACTCAAGAAAAGGATCTTGGGGTGAGTATAACACCGGGCACATCTCCTGAGGCGCACATCAACCAAATAACTGCTGCAGCATACGGACGCCTGGCAAATCTAAGAACAGGATTCCGACATCTTAATAAGGAGTCATTCAGGACCCTGTACACTGTGTACCTTACGCCCATACTGGAGTATGCAGCGCTAGTTTGGAACCCTCATCTAGCCAAGCATGTAAGGAAACTAGAAAAGTTGCAGAGGTTTGCAACAAGACTAGTCCCGGAGCTAAGGAGGGTACGGGAAATCGACCTGACGACAGTGGAAGACAGGAGGGATAGAGGAAATATGATAACGACATACAAAATACTGAGAGGAATTCACAAGGTGGACAGAGACAGAATGTTCCAGAGGTGGGACACAGCAACAAGGGGTCACAGTTGAAAGTTGAAGACTCAGATGAATCACAGGGATGTTATGAAATATTTCTTCAGTCACAGAGTTGTCAGGAAGCGGAATAGTCTGAGAAGTGATGTAGTTGAGGCAGGATCCATACAGCGCTTTAAGGAGATGTATGATAAAGCTCATGGAGAGGGTAGAGTGACCGAGTAGCGGCCAGTGAAGAGGCGGGGCCAGGAGCTGTGACTCAACCTATGCAATCACAATTAGGTGAGTACAACTAACTAGGTGAGTACACACTCTCACACACACTCTCACACACACTCACACACACACTCTCTCACTCACACACACTCTCTCACTCACACACACTCTCTCACATACACACACTCTCTCACATACACACATACCTGGAGTCTACCTGGAGAGAATTCCAGGGGTCAACGCCCCCGCGGCCCGGTCTGTGACCAGGCCTCCTGTTGGACCAGAGCCTGATCAACCAGGGTGTTACTGCTGGCCGCACGCAGTCCAACGTACGAACCACAGCCCGGCTGATCAGGTACCGACTTGAGGTGCCTGTCCCACACACACAAACACACACACAAACACACACTCAAACACACACACACACGAACACACACAGGAGCTGAGTCTCGGGGCCAGGAGCTGAGTCTCGACCCCTGCAACACACACACAAAGAAACACACACAAACACACACACAACAACACACACACACACAAATACACACACACAAACACACACACACTTTCTTGTGATAGTAAAAATTCACGTGAATAATTAAAACATGACCAAGTGATCGCTAATGATAATTGTAAAATTATATAGTAATATTTCTCAGAACATGAAAAGATAATTTTTTGGATAAAAATTCCACTTTCATCAGGTGTTCGGCAGATATTTTACCTTCAGAAAATAAGAGTTACAAAAAAGAGCCGGGTACACCTTTGAGGTAATCTGAGGGGGAAGCCTGAACACCCCTGAGGGGGAAGCCTGAACACCCCTGAGGGGGAAGCCTGAACACCCCGGCGCAAAAGCGTTCCGTCCAGTATTTTTGTATTTGATATAAATCCCACGAATTATTTTGTTGCTCGTATTCATATTTCTAATTTGACGAACACCCATCTTGTGCGACTTTTCTACATTTTGAAAGGGTGGCATTTATATATATATATATATATATATATATATAAATTTATTTTGCTTGGCTGGGTGCGTCATTCTTGAGTATTGTGTGGTCCCGTGAACCACATATATAGTAACGCTTAAATAGTAACGCTCTTCTTGCCGAATAATGCAAACGAAAATTTGTGTTTGCAATAATTTCGCAAAAATCATTCTGAACCCAACGAAAAAATTATATTTCAATGTGTTTGTTTATTATTAAATTATTGTGAACTTATCTATAATATTTTTAGTTGGATTAGGTTAAATTAAATTGCGCTTGTAATAATTAGGTTAGGTAAGTTTTCTAAATACGTCGATATTTAATATTTGGTCTGCTGTCGGTATAACTCACTCAGCTGCTGCTGCATACAGGTATCGTAAAGCGACAGCTGCTCTCGGTAGTGTGTTGCAATACAGTCTGCAACCTGAGCGATATAACATCTGTAGTAAGGAAGTATGTATGGGAGCACATGTGCAATCATCCCAGGATAGCCCATAAGAAACGTAGAGTGACCTATTGTGGTCTTAACCCGTCTAGGTACAGTGGTACAAGGTACACAAGGTACACATAGGTGGTTGCAACATTGTGATTGCAACTAGTTTAGTGGTTTAATGAATCAGGATGTTGGTAATATTATAATCATAATAATGATATTAGCGGATGATAGATGATAATAATGATAGAAATGTCATTAAAATTAAGAATAACCAAGTTATTATGAGAAAGAAAACCTGAGTAGGAGAATTCACACAGACATATTAATTGACACTGAGTATTTGATGAATGTTCTGGAAGGTTCTGTGACACCGGGTGACAAATGAGGGATTTTTTCCTAAATTTAATTAATTAGAAGGTTGTAAATGTAATAATCCACTATTGTAATGCAACTTTTTACGTCACATGACCTGTTCCCAGTGGTTAGAAGCTTAGGGCTGGAGGGCTGGATATTAACTATCTTCTGGTATTTTTCCTAATGCTATCTGCAAACTGTGAGGCCTATATATATATATATATATATATATATATATATATATATATATATATATATATATATATATATATATATATTTGGGGTGCCAGGTGTAAATGATAATGGGAGCCCTTTGATTGAACTTTGTATAGAAAGGGGTTTAGTTATAGGTAATACATATTTTAAGAAAAAGAGGATAAATAAGTATACAAGATATGATGTAGGGCGTAATGACAGTAGTTTGTTGGACTATGTATTGGTAGATAAAAGACTGTTGAGTAGACTTCAGGATGTACATGTTTATAGAGGGGCCACAGATATATCAGATCACTTTTTAGTTATAGCTACAGTGGGAGTAAAAGGTAGATGGGATACAAGGAAAATAGAATCAGTAAGTAAGAGAGAGGTGAAGGTTTATAAACTAAAAGAGGAGGCAGTTAGGGTAAGATATAAACAACTACTGGAGGATAGATGGGCTAGTGAGAGTGTAGGCAATGGGATCGAAGATGTATGGGGTAGATTTAAAAATATAGTGTTAGAGTGTTCAGCAGAAGTTTGTGGTTACAGGCGAGTGGGTGCGGGAGGGAAGAGGAGCGATTGGTGGAATGATGATGTAAAGAGAGTAGTAAGGGAGAAAAAGTTACCATATGAGAGGTTTTTACAAAGTAGAAGTGATGCAAGGAGGGAAGAGTATATGGAGAGAAAAAGAGAGGTTAAAAGAGTGGTGAAGCAATGTAAAAAGAGAGCAGATGAGAGAGTGGGTGAGATGTTATCAGCAAATTTTGTTGAAAATAAGAAAAAGTTTTGGAATGAGATTAATAAGTTGAGGAAGCTTAGAGAACAAATGGATTTGACAGTTAAAAATAGGAGAGGAGAGTTATTAAATGGAGAGTTAGAGGTATCGGGAAGATGGAGAGAATATTTTGAGGAGTTGTTAAATGTTGATGAAGACAGGAAGCTGTGATTTCGTGTGTAGGGCAAGGAGGAATAACATCTTGTAGGAGTGTGGAAGAGCCAGTTGTGGGTGTGGGGGAAGTTCGTGAGGCAGTGGGTAGAATGAAAGGGGTAAGGCAGCTGGGATTGATGGGATAAAGATAGAAATGTTAAAAGCAGGTGGGGATATAGTTTTGGAGTGGTTGGTGCTATTATTTAATAAATGTATGGAAGAGGGTAAGGTACCTAGGGATTGGCAGAGAGCGTGTATTGTTCCTTTGTATAAAGGCAAAGGAGACAAAAGAGAGTGCAAAAATTATAGGGGAATAAGTCTGTTGAGTGTACCTGGTAAAGTGTATGGTAGAGTTATTATTGAAAGAATCAAGAGTAAGACAGAAAGCAGGATAGCAGATGAACAAGGGGCTTTAGGAAAGGTAGGGGTGTGTAGACCAAGTGTTTACAGTGAAACATATAGGTGAACAGTATTTGGATAAGGGTAAAGATGTTTTTGTGGCATTTATGGATTTGGAAAAGGCGTATGATAGGGTAGATAGGGGGGCAATGTTGCAGATGTTGCAGGTGTATGGAATAGGAGGAAGGTTACTGAAAGCAGTGAAGAGTTTTTATGAGGATAGTGAGGCTCAGGTTAGAGTGTGTAGGAGGGAGGGGACTATTTCCCAGTAAAGTGGGCCTTAGACAAGGATGTGTGATGGCACCGTGGTTGTTCAATATATTTATAGATGGGGTTGTAAGAGAAGTGAATGCGAGGGTCTTGGCAAGAGGTGTTGGGCTAAAGATAAAGAAGCAAATACAAAGTGGGAGTTGTCACAGTTGCTTTTTGCTGATGACACTGTGCTTTGGGAGATTCTGAAGAGAAGTTGCAGAGGTTGGTGGATGAATTTGGTAGGGTGTGTAAAAGAAGAAAATTGAAAGTGAATATAGGAAAGAGTAAGGTGATGAGGATAACAAAAAGAATAGGTGACGAAAGATTGGATATCAGATTGGAGGGAGAGAGTATGGAGGAGGTGAATGTATTCAGATATTTGGGAGTGGACATGTCGGCGGATGGGTCTATGAAGGATGAGGTGAATCATAGAATTGATGAGGGAAAAAGGGTGAGTGGAGCACTTCGGAGTCTGTGGAGACAAAGAACCTTGTCCATGGAAGTAAAGAAGGGAATGTATGAGAGTATAGTTATACCAACGCTCTTATATGGGTGTGAAGCATGGGTGATGAATGTTGCAACGAGGAGAAGGCTGGAGGCAGTGGAGATGTCATGTCTAAGGTCAATGTGTGGTGTGAATATAATGCAGAGAATTCGGAGTTTGGAAATTAGGAGGAGGTGCGGATTACCAAAACGATTGTCCAGAGAGCTGAGGAGGGGTTGTTGAGGTGGTTTGGACATGTAGAGAGAATGGAACGAGACAGAGTGACTTCGAGAGTGTATAAATCTGTAGTGGAGGGAAGGCGGGGTAGGGGTCGGCCTAGGAAAGGTTGGAGGGAGGGGTAAAGGAAGTTTTGTGTGTGAGGGCTTGGACTTCCAGCAAGCATGTGTGAGCGTATTTGATAGGAGTGAATGGAGGACATGGTTTTAATACTTGACGTGCTGTTGGAGTGTGAGCAAGTAACATTTATGAAGGGATTCAGGAAACCGGCAGGCCGGACTTGAGTCCTGGAGATGGGAAGTACAGTGTCTGCACTCTGAAGGAGGGTGTTAATGTTGCAGTTTTATAACTGTAGTGTAAAGCACCCTCTGGCAAACAGTGATGGAGTGAATGATGATGAAGTTTTCTTTTCGGGCCACCCTGCCTTGGTGGAATCGGCCGATGTGTAATAATAATAAAAAAAAATATATATTATATATATATATATATATATATATATATATATATATATATATATATATATATATATATATATATATATATATATATTTTTTTTTATTAAACATCGGCCGATTCCACAAGCAGTGGCCCGAAAAAACTTTCATCATCATTCACTCCATCACTGTCTTGCCAGAGGGTGCTTACACTACAGTTATAAAACTGCAACATTACACCCTCCTTCAGAGTGCGCACTGACTCCCATCTCAGACTCAAGTCCGCCTGCCGTTTCCTGAATCCTCATAAATGTACTGCTCACACTCCAACAGCACGTCAAGTATTAAAAACCATATTAGGTAGTAGGTTGGTAGACAGCAACCACCCAGGGAGGTACTACCGTCCTGCCAGGTGACTGTGAAACAGAAACCTGAAACTGTTTTACATGATGGTAGGATTGCTGGTGTCTTTTTCTGTCTCATAAACACGCTGGATAACAGGTATATCTAGCTACTTCTACTTACACTTTAGGTCACACTACACTGGCATACACATGCATATATATACATACACACATCTAGGTTTTTCTTCTTTTTCTTAATAGCTCTTGTTCCTTTTATTTTCTCTATTGTCCATGGGGAAGTGGAAAGAATCTTTCCTCCGTAAGCCATGCGTGTCGTATGAGGCGACTAAGATGCCGGGAGCAATGGGCTAGTAACCCCTTCTCCTGTACAAATCTACTAAAAACGAGAAGAAGAAACTTTATATATATATATATATATATATATATATATATATATATATATATATATATATATATATATATATATATATATATATATATATATTCCCAGTGCGACTAGGAGGTATAGGGGTTCGCAAAGCAACGCAGGTAGCTTTACCTGCATTTCTGTCATCGTGTTTGGCCTCTTGTGGATTAGTCAAGAAGATTGTCCCTGAACGCTTGAGAGGTGTGGTGGGAGCTCAGGACCCCAGGTTCATTGAAGCAGCCGATGGGACATCCTGGCAGACTCCTCCAGTAGACCAGCTCCTCCCAAATAGCACAAACAGTCCCACTGGGACAAACCGATCATGGAAAAAATTGCCAACACAATGCTCACCAACGCTTCAGGAAAGGACAAAGCTCGTCTCCTAGCGGTGAAGGCACCACACTCAGGAGATTTCCTTCTAGCTGTTCCCAATTCCTCTCTGGGGACTCGACTCGACCCACAGGCCATTCGGATTGGTGTTGCTAGACATGAGGACGTCAACGAGATCATAAAGAGAAGCCTCGCCACGGCCCGTTGCCCAGCTCAACGAGAACCCCAAGTGCAGAGGTCTGATGGAAGTCAAAAGCGTCCTGATGGAGCCACTATGCTACCCTGGAAAGATGGTAAGCAGATTGCTTGGGACTACACCTGTGCTGCCACAATGGCAGACACCTACTTGACATACTCCGCTGCCGAAGGGGGTGGAGCTGCCAGCCACAGGAAAACCCAGAAGACTCGCAAATATGAAGGCCTTTTCCCTTGCTATAACTTCATCCCAATAGGGTCGGAGACCATTGGAGCGTGGGGCAAGTGTGCTCTAAAGTTTCTCAAAGAGCTGGGTGAGAAACTCATAATAGAAACCAGGGACCACAGGGCGACCAGCTTCCTCTTTCAGAGACTCAGTGTGGCGATCCAGAGGGGAAATGCCTCTCAGCGTTCTGGGCACGCGGCCCACTGCCGGGGAGCTGGACGAAGTATTTGACATGTAGCTCTGAGTTGTTATCTATGTTGTTTTACTCCCTATTGTATTCTTGTCAATGTATTTTGTCAATGTATTTTGTCTTGAAATAAAGTTCTTTATAAAAATGATGGGGTGGTAGGGGAAGTGGAATATTCAAATGGCTTCAGAAAGAAATCTAAATATTCTTCCTTGAAGCCTTTTTATCCACTTCTCCGAGGCAATGGGTCCCACAATTTACACCAGAGGTGGACCCCATCATATATATATATATATATATATATATATATATATATATATATATATATATATATATATATATATATATATATATATATATATAAAATAAATAAAATATATATATATATATATATATATATATATATATATATATATATATATATATATATATTTAAAACCACGGTCGGTAAATTGACAGTCCGATGGTCTACCGTCTAGACTATCCCAGATCTCTAATACGAAGGATTTGCAGGTAATTATGTATGTTATTAGTTCTGAGGCACCAACTGTAACCCAACTGAACTTCTCTAAGCCCACGAGCTTTAACAGTAAACCTTTCGTTACCTCCCCCCCCCTCAAGGCCACATCATCATACACGATGTGGTCTTGATGTTGCAGGTTGTGCCTCTGATGGAATTTTATAAAGTAATTAATACCACTGAATCCTTCCTATCAGAAACTTGGGTCCGCCTAGGCGTTAAATTTTCCCACTATAAATTTACGGACTGTGGTTCGAGCCCCTCATCCCTCCGTCTGTTTATTTATTACAATTAAATTTGACTTCATGTACAGTAGACCGTCGATTAAGAAGGTAGTTATGTTCCTGAAAATGCGGTGACAGACGAATCTGTGTTAGAGGAACTTAAGAACTTATGGGAAAAATAAGGTTACGTTCGTGCGACCCCCAAAAAAACGCCGAACATCTTTTTTTAGGTCTCTAAAACTTACAAAAATATAAATAATAATGCAGTTGTTTTCCAATATTGTTACAATGTAAGTATTTTTCTGTTGCTTGACAGAACCTCCATACCCTTACAGTGTCACTCTGCCTTGATGTCCCAATTCACACGAAATATTCGTGCATTTGCGGCAATGCTGAAGCCGAGAAACATAATCTACATGGTATAAACGCCTCCAAAACCAAAAGATGACACCGGAGATGCAATAAGATCAATAACAACATCAAGGAGACGTTATATATATATATATATATATATATATATATATATATATATATATATATATATATATATATATATATATATATATATATACGTATATATATTACGTATATATATATATATATATATATATATATATATATATATATATATACGTATATATATAACGTCTCCTTGATGTTGTTATTGATCTTATTGCATCTCGTGCCATCTTTGGTTTTGGAGCGTTATACCATGTAGATTATGTTTCTCGCTTCAGCATGCCCAAATGCGATATTTCGTGATGGACATCAAGGAAGTGACTTAAGTATGGAGGTTCTGTCAAGCAACAGAAAATACTACATTGTAACAATATTGGAAAACAACTGCATTATTATTATATTTTGTAAGATTTAGAGACCTAAAAAAGATGTTCGGCTTTGGGTCAAACACTATTTCCCATAAGTTCTTAAGTTCCTCTAACACAGATTCGTCTGTCATATATATATTATTATTATTATTATTATTAATTTTGAAAAAATTAGAGGTAAGACAGAGAGTAGGATTGCAGATGAGCAAGGAGACTTTAGAGTGGGTAGGGGATGTGTAGATCAAGTGTTTACAGTGAAGCATATATGTAAACAATATTTAGATAAAGGTAGAGAAGTTTTCATTGCATTTATGGATTTAGAAAAGGCATATGATAGAGTGGACAGGGAAGCAATGTGGCAAATGTTGCAAGTGTATGGAATAGGTAGAAAGTTACTGAAGGCTGTAAAGAGTTTTTATGAGGATAGCGAGGCTCAGGTTAGGGTGTGTAGGAGAGAGGGGGATTACTTCCCGGTAAAAGTAGGTCTTAGACAGGGATGTGTAATGTCACCTTGATTGTTTAATATATTTATAGATGGGGTTGTAAAAGAAGTAAATGCTAGGGTGTTGGGGAGAGGGGTGGGATTAAATTATGGAAAATTAAATGCAAAATGGGAGTTGACACAGTTACTTTTTGCTGATGATACTGTACTTATGGGAGATTCTAAATAAAAGTTGCAAAGGTTAGTGGACGAGTTTGGGAGGGTGTGTAAAGGTGGAAAGTTGAAAGTGAACATAGATAAGAGTAAGGTGATGAGGGTATTAAGGGAGGGGGTAAAGGAGGTTTTGTGGGCGAGGGGCTTGGACTTCCAGCAAGCATGTGTGAGCGTGCTAGATAGGAGTGAATGGAGACGAATGGTTTTTGGGACCTGACGAGCTGTTGGAGTGTGAGCATGGTAACATTTTGTGAAAGGATTCAGGGAAACCAGTTAATTGATTTAGTTGGACTTGAGTCCTGGAAATGGGAAGTACAATGCCTGCACTTTAAAGGAGAGGTCTGGGATAGTGACATCTGGGAGGGACTATTCTAAGCTGTCGTATCTGTGCGCCTCTGCAAAGACAGTGATTATGTATGAGTGTGGTGAAAGTGTTGAATGATGATGAAAGTATTTTCTTTTTGGGGATTTTCTTTCTTTTTGGGTCACCCTGCCTCGGTGGGAGACGGCCGACTTGTTGAGAGAAAAAAAAAAAAAAAAAAAAAAAAAAAAATATATATATATATATATATATATATATATATATATATATATATATATATATATATATATATATATATATATATATATATATATATATATATATATATATATATATCTTCTTTCAACACGTCGACCGTTTCCCACCGAGGCAGGGTGGCCCAAAAGGAAAACGAAAGTTTCTCCTTTTAGTAATATATACAGGAGAAGGGTTACTAGCCCCTTGCTCGGCATTTTAGTCGCCTCTTACGATATATATATATATATATATATATATATATATATATATATATATATATATATATATATATATGCTAAAAGAACACAGTAAACAGGTGATATCACAATATGCAAGACAACCACTATGAAAAAATAGAGGAATTCCAAGCGCTTTCGTGACTACTCACATTATCAAGGAACTATAAAACACAAAACATAAACAAGAAGGCTTATAAAAGGGCAAGACTACACCTTACAGTAGCATAACATCGCCCGACTCTGTGAAGAGGACCTGAAACTCTTCCCAAGAATTAAGATTTGTCTTATGTATCATTAAATTCTTCCCAAATTTTATTAATTATAAATGAATCCAATTTATATAAACCAAAAGAAATTTTCATATTTTCAAAATTGCTCTTTATGAAACATGATTCTATTATATTCCTGTCGACCATGGACTTGATTAATACAACTTTCTCAGCCTTTTTATAATCAATTGGATGGTCAAAATCTCTCACATGAATAAATAGAGCATTACAATCTTGTCCAGTTCTAATGCAATATTTATTTTGTTTTAATCTTAGTTCAAGACTTTTACCAGTTTGACCATAATAAACTTTATTGCTTATTTTACAAGGAATCTTATAGACACATCCGTAAGCATTTTGGAGGGAATTTTTAATCAAAAGTTTTTTACTCTATCAAGATTTTTAAATACAACTTTGATATTAAAAGTCTTAAGAGGGGAAGCTATATCAACCAAGTTTTCATGGTAAGGAAGAACCAACATATTTTTAGCTGAATTATTCCGCAATATGTCCTTCGTGCATTTCTACGTGCTTAATTTTTTTTTGTGTTAGAGTAGGGGGGTTAGTAGAGGGCGAAAATGCTCAGCTCCGAGGAAAAACATCTCCTAGTCTGAAGGTCCGCAGTTAGATCCAGGATTGATACTTCCAAAACCAATAAATTATACAGTGATAGTCAGGACATTATACCGGGTGAGTGCCCAGGTATAATACCGTGATGACAATCAAAGGCCTACCATATAGGGGGTCTTTTTTCGTCAGTGCATTATGCTGGGTAGCAGCCATTGCCATTATGTCACGGCCTACCGCCACACTCCACAGTGTTCACGTGGCTGCCGTGAAGAGAGGAAGTGTTGCACTTTTGTCTCTCAGCCGGCTTATCTTTTGTCCGGTGTTCCCTTTGGTTTTGGGGCTATTCATATTTAGTTATTGGTAAAAGAAAGTCTTTAACACCTGAAACTATAGCTCAAATCTTAGGGCTTCACAAAGCTGGGCAACAGACGAAAGAAATAGTGGAGAATGTTGTGTGTGAGCGTTTAGTGAGGAACTGGGTGCAGCGTTTCAAGGCCGGTAGCGGTGTCGAATTACCATCTGCCAAACCTGGGCCTGGCCCCTCGAGGAAAACATCTGTTCATACATAACCAAAAATAACCAAAAAAGGCACAATACCGTGACAGGAACAATACACACACAACCCTTTCTTTTCCTTTCTTTTGCCTTGTATTTGTCCTCTATTTTATTTTATTTTTTCCCCACTGTGTTCTTGTTCTTACCCTTGCGGGCCGCCAGCGTCTTTGCAGTGCTCCTTTCCTAGTTTATGACTGACTCCACTACTACTACCACTACCACTATCACTACTACCTCCATTACCCCTCCACCACTTTCTTGTGCCCTCCCCTGTCTGCCTGCCTATAAATACCCCTTCCACCTGTCCTTCGTGTTAGTGTGACTTTGTAAATGGTCCAAGTCGGACCGAAACGTCGTCGTAAGCTCCTCTCCTTTTATATGTGCGGGTTGTGTGTGTATCTGTTCATACCTTAACGGTGTTAAAGAAGCAGTTAGAGAGTACACCTAAGATAACTGCTAGAGAATTGAAAGAAAATAACTCAAATCTTCTCTCAGATATGTCTGTAAGAACTGTTAACAGACGTGTGTCAGAACTGGGCTACAGTAGTCACTGCCAGGTTAAGAAACCGATCCTCTCCAAGCCACAGAAGAAACGTACGCTGGATTATGCAAAGAAATATCTTCACTGGAATCCTCAACAGTGGTCTGAAGTATTTTGGAGTGATGAAGCAACCTTCACAGTCACCTGTAACCGTGGGGGACATGTGTACCGGCCCAGAGGTAGTGACCCACTAGACCCACGCTACACCTGTGGGACCACCAAACACCCAGACTCGATCATGGTTTGGGGGTGTTTCAGTGGTCATTGTGTTGGTGAACTCATTGTACTTCCCAAAAACCAGTATATGAACTAGTATAATTACCTGGAGTTGAGTGACAATTTACCTGAGGCGTTTGACAAGTGTGGGGCTACGGTTTTTATGCAGGACGGTGCACCGTGTCATACCACCAAATCTGTTGTTCAGTGGCTTAAGGACTGTGAAATGAGGTTCTTTAATGACTGGCCAGGTAATTCACAGACCTAAACAATATTGAGAACCTCTGGTCAATAGTGAAACGAAGTTTACTCGGCTAGGATATCAGTTCCATCCTGTGGCTGGAGGCTGCTCTACATGAGGCATGTATTATTATACCTCCCTAGACCCTCAATAATTTGTGTGAGTCTTCCTACACGGCTGAGGGACGTGATTAAGCATAAAGGACGCAGCACCAAGTATTAAAACCTCAGTAAGTGTGCAAATATATATATTATAATCTTTCATAGTATGTGTTTGTGTTTTGGTACGTGTGTGGGGGAGGGGAGGCATAATGCCGTGACAAGCACGGCATTATGGAGATAGGAAGTATAGTGCCGGCACTCTGAAGGAGGGGTGTTAATGTTGCAGTTTTGTAGCTGTAGTGTAAGCGCACCTCTGGCAAGACAGTGATGGAGTGAATGATGATGAAAGTTTTTCTTTGTCGGGCCACCCTGCCTTGGTGGGAAACGGCCTATGTGTTAAAAAATATATATATATATATTTGTTTCTTCCATTTCGGGAACCCCCCATCCTCATTGCTTTTCCTGTTACCCCCCCTCCCCAATTTCCTCTTCCTATATAGTTTGGGCAACATGTGCAGTAGTTACGTAAATTGTTTGAGATACTTTCCGCCTACACATTAGGCTCCTTTAGTCGACAACTGCTTCTGCTGCCACCTCTGTATTCAACTGAAGAAGCCTACTGTGTAAGCGAAATGTTTCGTAATAAAGATACCTCAACAAATTAACATTAGCGATCTCGCTCGCTCTACTGAATTTATGGAAGGTAAAGCAGTAAACCCGGTATCTGTGAATTCAGTTTTCTGTTGTTTGAATTATCTGCGGTTTACCGTGGCCCAAAAAATATCCCTTAATTTTGCTTAATAATGACCCCTTAAGTAGCGATGCTGGCAGCTCTTCAAACACTAAGAGAAGCCGTGAAGTGCTTCCCGTCAGTGAACAAGTGATAATTCTCAACTTAGTGAGCATAATTTATCAATTTAACTTTATCATAGGTATGTATGTAAACGAAAAACGACTGATTATTTATATGTGGTTCGCTACTATCCGCGGTTTAGGGTACCAACGGTAGGTGGAGGAAGTTATCCCCCTCGGATACGAGGGGACTTCTGTACTTCTATCTCCTTTCCTTACAGGATGCGAGAAGTTCATGGGATGGGATAGAATATACGGTGTGTGAGAGGGATAGTAGGGCCGACTGCAGTCACAGTCTAGGATACAAGTTAAACAAACCATGGTACGGGGCTTTTGAACCCACAGCAAGTCATAAAGCTCACTCAAGAATGGGTTCAAATCCCACTCATAACGTGGTTTCTTTGCAATCGTTTTATTACAAATTCGTGAGTAATGTTAGAAGTTTATGATAAACTAGCCATAACGTAACTAAAATTGAAATTGACGTCGTGCTAGTCAAAACAGTGACCAGCACGACTTGTTGGAATGACTGGGGCTTTCAACCCTCCGTAACGATAGAAAGGATAGATGAACAACTCTTTCTTAACATCTGTATACGCGCTGTACGCAAACTGATGCTCCTTGACAACACGAAACTACGCTGGTAACAGCTAACTTAATCATCTTAAGTTAAAGAACACAGTCCAACTATTGTGACATTTTATTATGTCAACGTTTCGCTCTCCAGTAGAGCGAAACGTTGTCATAATTAAAAGTCGCATTAGTTGTATTTTGTTTCTTTTTACTTAACATATTAGCGGTAATTTCACCATTATTACAACTTGAGCATCAACTTACCTTAGTGATGCTGTCATCTCTCCCTCGACGATCTTTGAAGCTTCACCTACCTGTAATGTAAACACTACCTATTAATATATAGCTCCCAGGTAAATGTATACCAGATCCATGTATTCCAGGTGCATGTATTCCAGGTCCATGAATTCCAGGACCATGTAATCCAAGTCAATGTATACCAAGTCCATGTATACCAAGTCCATGCATATCAGGTCCATGTATTCCAGGTCTATGTATACCAGGAACATTTATACCATTCAGCCTACATCTTCAGGAAGCATCTCAGTTATTCCTCCTCACACACGCTTTATCCCTCCTCACACACGTTATTCCTCATCAAACACACGTCATACCTCTTCACGCACACACACACACACACACACACGTTATAACTCGTTACACCTCACACACACATGTTATACCTCCACACACACACACACACACACACACACACACACACACACACACACGTAGGGACACCGCGTGCGCTAGTAACAGTTTAGTGCTCCGCGAATATAAGTGTTTTGGAGGGCTACCCAAGGATACTGCAGGGGTCATCAAGTGTGTCAGGGTAGTGAACAACCCTTGAAGCGATTTACGAGTTGCCCTGAGCCACATAAGTGTGGGGAGAGCCACAATTTTATAAGTGAACTAGAAAGTAATACCTGGTAGCAGGGTCAGAGTGGGAAGGTCTAGTGTGCTCCATGTGACGTTGCCACATGTGTCACCCAAGATAATGAAGTAAAATAAATATGTGACAAGTGAAAGAAATACAGTGAATAGGTTATATTATATATCGACAAGAAACGAAAGTGGATATACGCCAGGACATCGCACCGAGTTGGACAATCTACACGCTGCTACAGGCTGCTACAGGCTGCATCGCAAGTATCTCACCTATGCGTGGTTTTCGGGGAGTCGGGTGTGAGTTCCAATTACCTAACCGCCAAGCTGTTTGTTAACGGTCAACTCTCATAGTAAGATAAGGAATAGGATATCAAGTACTCGGTAAAAAGTAGCAATTGGTAATTTCTACTAGAAAAGGGCGAGCAGACAGGTGAAGCACAAAATACATTAACTGGTAGATCAGGTGTGAGTCAGGTCAGGCCAGGTAGTGGAGCACTGTAGACGACGTGTCACTCGCAGACTCCACATACACACTCATACACCAAAACACACAATTTCACCACTACTTTTCACACACTTAATAAACCCACACACATATAGTTCCACACACACACACACACACACACACACACACACACATACAGGCCCATACACTCTTTCCCCCTGCTCCCTCCCCTCACCTCTCCCCCACTCCCTTCCCTGATCCCCTGCTCCCTCCCCTCACCTCTCCCCCACTCTCTCCCCTCACCTCTCCCCCACTCCCTTCCCTGATCCCCCTCTCTCCCCCTCCTTCTCCCCCTCTCCCTCTCCCATTCTCTTTCCACTTCTGCTTCTCCCTCCTCCACTATCTCCTCATATTCCCCTTCTTACCCCCTCCCCACCTCTCTCCCATTTCCCCACTGTCTCCAGTTTATCCTCTCCCTCCCTCCGCCCCCACACAAACATTCAGACGATCACACCACAAAACAACCACTCAGAAATACATAGTTTTTCACTCTGTGGCATCTTAAAAAAAAAAAAAAAAAAAAAAATGGGGTGCCAGAGAGCAGGACGGAAACCCAGGGTAGTGGAGGATGAGTCTGTGAAGGAAGATTGGGCAGCAGAGCTCATGAAAAAGGAACATAAGTGGGGAAGAAAGCTAGAGGAGCTTAGCATGAAAATGGAGGAGAGGATAGCTGCAGAAAGCAATAAAATGGACGAGAGGATAGCTGCAGAAAGCAGAAAGTGGGAGAAGCAAGTCACAACAGCAGAGGCTAAGATACAGAGATTAGAAGAGGAACTGAAAAATTTGAAACAGCCTAAAGAACTAAAAAGCAATGTGGACATGGTATCAGACACTGCTACCT